>JBAMCJ010003311.1:0-14514 GCA_037075205.1 Drosophila prostipennis | reverse complement strand
AACCAATTGATTCTCTTGCTCTTTATTACATGTGCCTCACATTGTTTAAACAAATGCAAAAGTTTAAACAATTTGATTCACGGCGTCCCCCTCCACCTGTCTTCCTGCTATCTAAACTAATATAATTGGAACAATAAAAAATGGTCAGTAGCAATTTCCTCCCAGAGCGGATTAACATAAAAATCTATAAAAATCAGCATAATTCGGAAATAATTAGGAGACGCGTGTGAAGTACAAATTAAAACAATAAACGACCCCAAAGTGCACCAATATTCGATTTGTTTTGTTTTTTAATTCTTTCTTTTGCCATTGCTCTGTTATAAATGTTGTTATAATGGTTTAAAAAAAGTATGCTCATAATCTTATGGCATACCCGCAACTAACTGCAGTTAAATTTTTTGAAAATTCAGCCTCCTTAACCAAGTCCCCAATATTTTCCAATTTTGTTGTGAACATGTGACGTCACGGCCTCCACAAATGTATGTATGTATGTTCTGCTGGCGCACTTTGCATTAAGTCGTAAATGTGTGTATGTAGCATTTTAAGTGTGACCGCGCAAGGGGGAAATGAAAATACTACAGTCATAACACATTTAAAATGCGCGGTTAAAAAATCGATTATATCGCAAATCTTTTTTTTTGCGCCTTTTTTTTAGGTAAACGTTGAATTTTAAAATATCGGTAGACTTACAGAAATCCCATTCAGCTGAATTTTACAGTCGAAATTTTCCTTTAAATTAGTTTTTTTTTTTAAATGCAAAAACCCGATCAGCAAACTATTTATTAGTTTTCAAAAGTTGAGTTATCGACAAACTTTGGATTTGTAAAAAACAAAAATTTGTAAAAACAAAAAACACACGCACAAAATATGTATAACCAAAAAATGCGTATTTTACACACACAGCCATTAGATACATACATGCGTGTTTTTTTTTTTGTATTCCAAGTGTTGATTTATTATTACGATCTAAAATAAATATAGGTAAAACATATAAATTAATGGTAGGTGGGGTTTTGGGTGTGGGTGTATGGGGGTGTGGGTATAAAAGTGGTGGCTATAGTGGACCGCCATCGGGCGGTACGGCCGCTAAGCATTGCTTCGCCCGGGCAGCCCACGATGCTACCTCCTCTCTCTTTCCGCCTGTGCCTTCATCACCTCGGCTATGTGTTCCCCTACCTCCTCCCAGTTCCTTTTGCTACTCAGCATTATGTGGACCAGGTTCTCTGCAGTTACTCTCCAGCGTGTCGCTTCCTCCAACCTATGCCTTTGAAACTCGAACCGCCTGCACTCAAAGATTACGTGGCTTGCGTCCTCTGGTATGCCGCTGCCGCATTCCGGGCACCCGTCTTCCGTGTCCTTGCCGAAGCGCTTGAGGTAGCTTCGAAAGCACTCATGGCCGCTTAGAGCCTGAGTCAGGTAGAAGTCCACCTGGCCGTGCTTACGGGACACCCATTACTCGATGTTGGGGATGAGTTTGTAGGTCCATCTCCCTTTGCTAGACGCTTCCCAGTTCCTTTGCCAGTTGCTCAGAGTCTTTGCGCGCCTCTCGCTTTTACGTTGCGCCATGTTCGTATCGCCTTGCTGCCTAGCTTGATAGAGCTCTTTGGCCTCGCGCGCTCTCTCGCTTATTGGTGTCGGTCCAGCGATTACTAGAACTGCGTCATCCGATATTGTTCGAAAGGCACAGGCGACCCTTATTGCGCCGAGCCGATAAACGGAGTCCACTCCCCTTCTGTAGCTGGGGACGGCCATGGCGTCCGCCCACACCGGAGCTGCGTAAAGAATTTGCGACGATGCCACGCTCACTAGCAAATTCCTGGTATCTTGCCTAGGGCCCCTGGTGTTTAGGAGGATTCGGGACAGACCTCTTACCGTAGCGGTTGCCTTTTCGTGCGCGTAATCAAGGTGCTCCCGGAACGACAGTCTGGTGTCCAGGAATACGCCGAGATACTTGATGGCTCTCTGCGTTGTTATCGATGTGCCACCAACAGAGACACACGCCGACTCTACCTGTTGCCGGTTCGAAAACAGGACTGCCTCGGTCTTGTGTGGAGCTAACGCGAGGCCGGCGTGAGCCAACCAGTCTTCTACCGCTCTTATGCTTTCATTCGCTCTAGACTCGGTTACCGCCAGTTCCTTGGCGACGACAACGAGGGCTACGTCATCGGCGAACCCAATCACTGTGGTATCCTCTGTGAACTCCAGTCTTAGAACCCCGTCGTACTTGGTGTTCCAAAGGAGGGGACCCAGAACGGAGCCTTGTGGAACGCCAGCCGTTACGTCGTATGATGCTGCTCCACCGCTTGTTTCGTACAGCAGCACACTGTTGCTGAAGTAACTGTCGATGATGTTAAACAGGTACCCAGGTACGTTGAAGTTCCTGAGAGCCTCCATCGTCCGTTCCCAGTTAGCCAAGTTGAAGGCGTTGCGAATGTCTAGTGTGACCATTAAGCAGTACTTCTTGTCGCCACCCTTCCATCTTTGTCCCAGCGATTGCATCGCGAGCTAGGTCGACGACCGTTTTGACTGCATCCACAGTTGACCGGCGCTTTCGGAACCCGAACTGGCGGTCGGATAAGCCGCCGGATGCCTCTAGTGCCGCGTTGAGTCTGGTCGAGATTACTGACTCCAGGACCTTTCCTATGTTGTCCAGTAGGCAGATGGATCGGTAGGAGGACGGTTCCCCCGGTGGCTTCCCTGGCTTCGCCAGCAGCAGAAGCTTTTGTCTCTTCCACCTTGCCGGAAATTGTCCTTCCCGGAGGCACTTGTTGAGCATCTCCGACACAGCTGCTCGGCCAGGACCAGTTTCAGCTCCCTGTTAGGGATCGAGTCCGGGCCTGGGGCTTTCTTGGTTGGCAGTCTCCTGCCGGCCGCTGCGATTTCCGCCGATGTCACCACCTCTCCCGCAGGAAGGCAATTTTCATCTGCTGTCTGCCGCCTTAATGGGTTTCCCATCGGGAAAAGCTCGCGCACTATGTGGTCCATAGCTTCGGGCTCCAACGCTCTGTTCCCTGCCTTTATCCCCTTTACTACTAGCCTGTAGGCACTGCCCCATGAAGGATCTCCGCATTGTCCTGGTTCCACCAGTACGTTGGCGCGTGGTTCTGCCGGTAATGTTTCCGCTGCTGCATCCCTATGTCGCATGCGGACTCTAGGCGTGCGGCGAAGGTGTCGGCTGCCTCGTTAGCGCTGTAGGGCTGGGCTCCATTTAGAGCTTGGGCCGCTCTTAAGAACTCTGATACGTTAAGGGTATCCGTCCTGTATGCCTTTACAATACGCGGCTGGGTTTCCGTCCTGCTCGGCCGTACCCCCAGACTGCACAAGATGGCCTCATGGTCGCTGGCTGTGAAGAATCCGATCCGCCAGAATGCTTGCCGCGCAAAGCTGGGACTCGCAAACGTCAGATCGATCACTGCCCTGTTGAACGTCTGTTGGCAGCCTTCGTTCAAGAGCACCAAGTCTAGCGAGGCGACGTCCTCTACCACTATGCGTCCTCTCGCGTTTGTCCACTGACTTCCCCAGTCGACAGCCCACGCCAACAGGACGTTGAGCTTCCCTCGGGCATCCACACAGATTTCATCTAAGGTTTCGCCAAAGGTCGCGAGCGAGAGGCTGGGGGCGAGGTAGCAGCTGTAGATCCAGTACAGGCCCACCTTTCCGCGGACGAATCCATTCGCTCGCCTCACCTCCCTTATGTACTGCGCGCCTCTACCGGGCAGCCCACGATGCTACCTCCTCTCTCTTTCCGCCTGTGCCTTCATCACCTCGGCTATGTGTTCCCCTACCTCCTCCCAGTTCCTTTTGCTACTCAGCATTATGTGGACCAGGTTCTCTGCAGTTACTCTCCAGCGTGTCGCTTCCTCCAACCTATGCCTTTGAAACTCGAACCGCCTGCACTCAAAGATTACGTGGCTTGCGTCCTCTGGTATGCCGCTGCCGCATTCCGGGCACCCGTCTTCCGTGTCCTTGCCGAAGCGCTTGAGGTAGCTTCGAAAGCACTCATGGCCGCTTAGAGCCTGAGTCAGGTAGAAGTCCACCTGGCCGTGCTTACGGGACACCCATTACTCGATGTTGGGGATGAGTTTGTAGGTCCATCTCCCTTTGCTAGACGCTTCCCAGTTCCTTTGCCAGTTGCTCAGAGTCTTTGCGCGCCTCTCGCTTTTACGTTGCGCCATGTTCGTATCGCCTTGCTGCCTATCTTGATAGAGCTCTTTGGCCTCGCGCGCTCTCTCGCTTATTGGTGCCGGTCCAGCGATTACTAGAACTGCGCCATCCGATATTGTTCGAAAGGCACAGGCGACCCTTATTGCGCCGAGCCGATAAACGGAGTCCACTCCCCTTCTGTAGCTGGGGACGGCCATGGCGTCCGCCCACACCGGAGCTGCGTAAATAATTTGCGACGATGCCACGTTCACTAGCAAATTCCTGGTATCTTGCCTGGGCCCCTGGTGTTTAGGAGGATTCGGGACAGACCTCTTACCGTAGCGGTTGCCTTTTCGTGCGCGTAATCAAGGTGCTCCCGGAACGACAGTCTGGTGTCCAGGAATACGCCGAGATACTTGATGGCTCTCTGCGTTGTTATCGATGTGCCACCAACAGAGACACACGCCGACTCTACCTGTTGCCGGTTCGAAAACAGGACTGCCTCGGTCTTGTGTGGAGCTAACGCGAGGCCGGCGTGAGCCAACCAGTCTTCTACCGCTCTTATGCTTTCATTCGCTCTAGACTTGGTTACCGCCAGTTCCTTGGCGACGACAACGAGGGCTACGTCATCGGCGAACCCAATCACTGTGGTATCCTCTGTGAACTCCAGTCTTAGAACCCCGTCGTACTTGGTGTTCCAAAGGAGGGGACCCAGAACGGAGCCTTGTGGAACGCCAGCCGTTACGTCGTATGATGCTGCTCCACCGCTTGTTTCGTACAGCAGCACACTGTTGCTGAAGTAACTGTCGATGATGTTAAACAGGTACCCAGGTACGTTGAAGTTCCTGAGAGCCTCCATCGTCCGTTCCCAGTTAGCCAAGTTGAAGGCGTTGCGAATGTCTAGTGTGACCATTAAGCAGTACTTCTTGTCGCCACCCTTCCATCTTTGTCCCAGCGATTGCATCGCGAGCTAGGTCGACGACCGTTTTGACTGCATCCACAGTTGACCGGCGCTTTCGGAACCCGAACTGGCGGTCGGATAAGCCGCCGGATGCCTCTAGTGCCGCGTTGATTCTGGTCGAGATTACTGACTCCAGGTCCTTTCCTATGTTGTCCAGTAGGCAGATGGATCGGTAGGAGGACGGTTCCCCCGGTGGCTTCCCTGGCTTCGCCAGCAGCAGAAGCTGTTGTCTCTTCCACCTTGCCGGAAATTGTCCTTCCCGGAGGCACTTGTTGAGCATCTCCGACACAGCTGCTCGGCCAGGACCAGTTTCAGCGCCCTGTTAGGGATCGAGTCCGGGCCTGGGGCTTTCTTGGTTGGCAGTCTCCTGCCGGCCGCTGCGATTTCCGCCGATGTCACCACCTCTCCCGCAGGAAGGCAATTTTCATCTGCTGTCTGCCGCCTTAATGGGTTTCCCATCGGGAAAAGCTCGCGCACTATGTGGTCCATAGCTTCGGGCTCCAACGCTCTGTTCCCTGCCTTTATCCCCTTTACTACTAGCCTGTAGGCACTGCCCCATGAAGGATCTCCGCATTGTCCTGGTTCCACCAGTACGTTGGCGCGTGGTTCTGCCGGTAATGTTTCCGCTGCTGCATCCCTATGTCGCATGCGGACTCTAGGCGTGCGGCGAAGGTGTCGGCTGCCTCGTTAGCGCTGTAGGGCTGGGCTCCATTTAGAGCTTGGGCCGCTCTTAAGAACTCTGATACGTTAAGGGTATCCGTCCTGTATGCCTTTACAATACGCGGCTGGGTTTCCGTCCTGCTCGGCCGTACCCCCAGGCTGCACAAGATGGCCTCATGGTCGCTGGCTGTGAAGAATCCGATCCGCCAGAATGCTTGCCGCGCAAAGCTGGGACTCGCAAACGTCAGATCGATCACTGCCCTGTTGAACGTCTGTTGGCAGCCTTCGTTCAAGAGCACCAAGTCTAGCGAGGCGACGTCCTCTACCACTATGCGTCCTCTCGCGTTTGTCCACTGACTTCCCCAGTCGACAGCCCACGCCAACAGGACGTTGAGCTTCCCTCGGGCATCCACACAGATTTCATCTAAGGTTTCGCCAAAGGTCGCGAGCGAGAGGCTGGGGGCGAGGTAGCAGCTGTAGATCCAGTACAGGCCCACCTTTCCGCGGACGAATCCATTCGCTCGCCTCACCTCCCTTATGTACTGCGCGCCTCTACCGCACCTCCAAATGGCGGCTTTTCCCGATAGGTCCGCGGTCCATTTCTCGTCGTCACCCGTTCGGTAGGGTTCGCTCAGGATGGCGTAGTTTGCTGAAGCAATTCGTGGGCCGCTCTACAGTGATTCAAGTTTAATTGAATCACTTCCATACGCTAGGCTTGCGTACGGGTCTCGTTGCGTGCGGGCACTGGCAACTGCCTGCCATGTGGTTTCTCGCTTTGGGGTCGCTACCTGCACACAAAAAGCATACACTGCCGTTTGGGCACTGAGCGATCTTGTGCCCCTTTTCTCCGCAACGAAAACAGCCTCCGCTCCTGTCCACCTTGCTAGGCCATATCGCAGGCCGATCTCGAGGCACTTTAAGCACCTGGGCTTCGAGTCGCTCTCCCTGACTCTGCAGACTGTCCAGCCCACCTTTATTTTGCCCTAGGCAAGGACCGCTTTTGCCTCCTTACACGGCAGCCCTATCGTGGCCGATTCCAGGTCCTTCTTCATCAGCACAGCGCTACTGTTGCTGCCTCTACTGAGCTCGAGCAAAAGGTTGCCACTTGATGTGCGACGCACCTTGTTCACGCTCTCGCTAAGATCCTGCAGCTTGCCGGCTCTTCGCCGGGTTACCATCGCCAGGACCTCGCTGTAGGATTTCCCGTTGGCCTCGATGATCACTGCTTCTGGTCGCCTGTTTTTGCGGGCTCTCTTCTTAGTCTCGGCTTTCGCCACGCGTCTGGGCGGCTTCTGCTCGGGTTAAGGTTCCCGTCGGGCTGCTTAGCGAAGGTGCTTTTCTCTCGGCGTTTTGAGGGAATTGCTTTCTCATTCGGACTGTTGCCCATGCCGACGTTTCCCTGAGTGAGCGGCTCAGCTGGGCGTTGTTTTGCGGCTGGCTCTGGTTGTATGGCGACTGTCTGCGTTGCGTTGTCACGCCTTCTGCTGTTTGCGGTCTGCTGCTGTTTATCAACAGTATTCCCTTTTTTTGCCCTTACTGTTGGGCACTCTTTCGCTATGGGACTGGTACTGCTGGGTCCGGCGGCCTCTATGCATTGGATGCTGGCGTCTTCATGCAGAGCCTTCATTTTTTTAAACATCTCCTTCATCTGTATGTTGATGTGACGCACTTGCTTGACCCATATGAGCTCTATAAGCTGGTCGCTGCGCCTGAGCTCACGATCGGCCTTCGACTTCTTTGCCTTCGTTTTCCTGTGCGATCCGGTGGGGCTACTGATCTCCCTTTGCTGGGAAGGGCCGCTGACAGAATTGGTGATCGCGGGATCTTCCTGCTGGACTGGAAGACTCCCGCCATGTCATTCTCCTTTGTGCTTGTTGCATTCACTGCCGAGGTGGCCAAGCCTACCACCACCTCGTCAGGTTTGGTTAGAATAGGATTTGGGGCCTCCAGAATCCGTGCCCCTGCCGTGGATGTGTCCACGGGTGGATTTCCACTTAAGTGGTTGCCACCTGGAGTAGTTATGTTTGTAATCGACATTCCTTCTCATGTACATACCTTCTGCCAGGTTTTTGCATTTTATACCTGCTGCCAGGTTTTTAGTACTGCCGGCCACTATGACGCAGACGCAGACCACGAAGCCGCCCACGATGGGTCAGACGCAACGTGGATTTTCCGGAGAGTGGGTTTGGTGGCACAGTTGGGATCCAACGATGGTCATGAGTTTCCCCATGGCTTTTCCGGTGGAAAAGGATTTGGAGCAACAGCCCGCAGATGTATGCTACATTAGATAGCATGTGCAACCTGGAGCAAGCAGCTTCTGACAGTCATTTCGCCAGCGCCCCTATCGGTCGTGTGCCTAGATAGGGATGCAGCGTTGCCAGATGGGCCTTCCTCGCGCGTTTACCAACGCTGGCCAGCAGCGGATCGAGCGGTCAGCTGGCGTGACCGGCTTGTTGTTGCGGTAGCCGCCACATTTGGTCGCAAGCGAGTTTGGAAAAACAAAAAACAAAAGAGACGCGAAAGAGAAAGTTCCCGCGGAAAGTGCTCTCATCTCTGACCCATGCCGGGTTTGGGGCGACATCCATCGGTCACCCGGAGACTGGCCTCCACGGGTAAGTCGTCTACGGCACCGCATGCATCTGCGGGATGCTCTTTGGCCCGTCTCGCGCTGCCACAACGCGAGATTTCCATCACTTTCTAGGGAGCACCTACGAGGTGCACCCGCTCTTTCAGCCACTCACTCACACACACACATACGTGTGTACGTTTGTGTGTGTGCATTGCAGCTGACTAAGGAATTGAGATTCGCTCAAATTAAAGTTCAAGATAATACTGATATCCTTTTGCTAAAAGAATATTTCATTTACATTTCCACAACAGATTTAAGACATTTTGTAACCGATTTTTGTGATTTAAAATTCAAATCGCATTGATAATATTAAAAGAACATTAAATATTCAAACCAATTGATTCTCTTGCTCCTTATTACACGTGCCTCACAATGTTTAAACAAATGCAAATGTTTAAACAATTTGATTCACTGCGTCCCCCTCCACTTGTCTTCCTGCTGTCTAAACTAATATAATTGGAACAATACAAAATTGTCAGTAGCAAATTCCTCCCAGAGCGGATTGGCATAGAAATCTAGAAAAATCAAATTAATTTTGAAATAATTAGGAGACGCGTTTGAGGTACAAATTAAAACAATAAACAACCCCAAAGTGCCCCAAATTTTTTTAATTTCTTCTTTTGCCATTTCTCTGTTATAAATGTTGTTAAAATGGTTTAAAAAAATGATGATCATAATCTTATGGCATACCCGCCACAAACATAATTTACATTTTTTGAAAATTCAGCCTCCTTAACCAAGTTCCCAATATTTTCCAATTTTGTTGTGCCCAAGTGACGTCACGGCCTCCACATATGTATGTATATATGTTCTGCTGGCACACTTTGCATTAAGTCGTAAATGTGTGAATGCGCGGTTAAAAAATCGATTATATCGCAAATCTTTTCTTTTGTTTTCAAATGTTGAGTTATCGACAAACTTTGGATTTGTAAAAAACAAAAATAAACAATGATTCGCACTGCTATAAGCACACGCACGAAAAAATACGTATTTTACATACACAGCCATAAGATACATATATGTTTTTTTTTTTTGTATACCTTTACTTAAGTTAGCCTTACAAGTAATTAACAATTATACATTGGATAGGATGGGAAGCTCGGTCGCGCGGGACTGCCGCAAAGCTTCGCGCGACTTAAGCCGCCTTCTCCACCTGCCCGTTCCTCCTTCTCTCCAGACCTCTTAACGTCTTCATAATGTTGGCAGCGAATTCTGCCGTTGCGTCCCAAAAGTCCTGGCTAACCAGCATTGTTGGAAACAGTGTATGGACTTCCACGCTGACTCCCGTTGCATCTTGGAGTGCCTTTCGTTCGTGGTAGAACATGTGACACTCGAATAGGACGTGCTGAGCGTCCTCCTTGACGCCGCTGCTGCACTCTGGGCAGCCGTTTGCCGGGTCGTGTCCGTAGTTGTTCAAGTACCCGCGGAAGCATCCGTGTCCGCTAAGTATTTGAGTCAGGTAGAAGTCTACCTCCCCGTGCTTTCGTCCTATCCATGGACTGATGTCCGGTATGAGCTTGTTGGTACAGCGTCCTTTCGTGGAGTTGTCCCACCTGCTCTGCCACCTTTCCATGCTTTTGGCTCTGGCTTGGGTTTTTTTCCACGGACTTCGCTCCTTGCTCCACAAGCTCGCCTAGGCCGCGGACCTCCTTCGCTTCGCGCACCATCTCTGGTAGGGGCACTTGGCCAGCAATGACCAGTGCCGCGTCGTCCGAAAGCCCTGGAAGGCTTTCCTAAAGGCGCTGGCAACCCTCAGGGCGCACAGGCGATAGGTGGATATGGCTCCGCTCATGGAGCTCTTAAGCTCTGTAGCGTCTGCCCACACTGCGGCTGCGTATAGCAGCTGGGACGTCACGACACTCGCAAGCAGCTTCCTTCTTCCTTGCTTCGGTCCTCTGGTGTTTAGGAGAATCGTGGACAAGGCTCTGGCAGTCGCGTTCGCCTTCTCGTGTGCGTACTCCAGGTGCTCCTTGAAGCAGAGCCTGGTGTCCAGTATGACACCCAAGTTTCCGCCAACCAGTATCTTGGCCGTTTCCAGATGTTTCCTGCTTGAGATCAGGACGGCTTCCGTCTTCTGCGAGGCCAGATCCAGACCTGCCACCGCTAGCCACGCCTCGACTGCGCAGATAGCTGTGTTTCCGCGTTGCAGGTCTTTTTTGCCACAACTATCAGCGCGACGTCATCGGCGAAACCATCGATTGTCGTGTTGTCTGGTAGGGACAGGTTCAGCACTCCGTTGTACATGGTGTTCCACAGCAGAGGACCCAGTACTGATCCTTGAGGGACTCCGGCGGTGACCTCGTGGGACCTGGTGCCTTCGGAGGTGTCCAGAAGGCGGACCCTGCTGTCCAAGTAGCTGTGAACTACGTTCAGCAGATATTCTGGAACATGGAACGCTTTCAGTGCCTCCATCGTCCGCCCCCAGTCCGCCGAGTTGAAGGCGTTGCGGATGTCCAGCGTTACCACTAGGCAGTACATCTTCGTGCCACCTGGTGCCCTCGATTGCCTTCCCGGCAAGGCTTGTCACTTTTGTGATCGCGTCCAGAGTCGACCTCTTCTTCCTGAAGCCAAACTGGTTCGGGGACAGTCCGCCTGCTTGCTCAATTGCTGGCTCCAACCTGGTAGCGATTACCTTCTCGAAGACCTTTCCTATCGTGTCCAATAGGCAAATCGGCCTGTAGGAGGAGGGATCCTCCTTTTTGCCGCTTCCAGCGCACGGGGAAGGTACCTTCAGTCAGGCGTTGGTTGATGAGCGCTGCCATCTTCTCGGGGTGCAGGTGTAGCAGAAGCTTGATTGCTCCGCTAGGGACCATGTCTGGGCCGGGTGCCTTTTTGCTGGCCAGCTTCCTTCCCACTTCAACGAGCCATCGTCCTGGGGACGGATATTGGTTGCCCCCTTGGAAACAGGACTCGCATTATGCCTTCCAGGGCTTCCGGATCTGTGGGTTCATTGTTGCCAGCGGTTACTCGTTTCACCACCATTCTGTACGCTCCGCCCCACGGATCATTTTCAGCTTCGTCGCACAGCTTGAGGAAGCACTCTCTTTTACTCGATCTTATAGCCTTTTTGAGGGCCTTCCTGGCGGTCCTGAACCTGTCGTTGCTGGCGTCGAGGCTCTTTGGACTTGTCTTCTTAGTTGAAGGCAGCTAGCGCGTTAAATGGCTATTTCCTTGTTCCACCAGAACGGGTTGGTGGTGTTTCCGATACCTTTTCCGCTGTTGCATGCTTATATCGCAGGCTCTCTCCGTGTCGGCTGCCAGCTTGTTCGCTGCATCGTTGGCGCAATCCATCCCAGTTAAGTTAAGGTCCTCCATCGCCGCAGCAAAGGCTGGGACACTGAGGGTGTCCTGGCGGTATGCCTTCCTTGCTAACGGCGGCTTCGATCTGTGCGCGGATCCCTCTCTGATTGAGACCTGGATGGCTTCGTGGTCGCTTCCCGGTCGATGTCGCTGATCCTCCAGCGTGCCTGGCGTGCGAGGGAGCTGCTCGCGTATGTGAGGTCGATTATCGATCCCGCTCCGGCCCGGTCCTCTGGCGTTTGTCGTTGGCGAGCCCCAATCCTGGGCCCAGGCGTTGAAGTCGCCGCCAACCACTACGTTGCTGCGACCACGAATGTCGCTGCTAAGCACGTCCATGGTTTTCGTGAATTTGTCGAGGGTTAGGCTTCGCAGAGTCGGGTTGCTTCCAAGCCGCACAACCAGATAGCAGCTTTGCCTGTGCGGTCTACGATCCACTCCCTGCTGGTTCCTGTCCTGTACGGCTCGCTTAGGATCGCCACCTCTGCCCCTACTTCGCGCACAGTCTGCGTCAGCAAGTCCTGCGCCGTCCTGCAGTGATTCAGGTTAAGTTGAATCAGTTGCATGACGCTTTTGAGGGGGCTGCACCACTGGTCCTCGACGGGAAATTCTTTGTTCCAGCCTGGTGACTCGTATCCTTCCTAGCACGCCGACTTGTTGGAGCACTGAGAAGCCTTGTGGCCCTGCTCGCCGCATTTGAAGCAGCATCCGCTTCGGTCGATCCGGCTTTCGCATTTGCTAGCGATGTGCCCTGTCTCTAGACATCTCTAGCACCGCGGGAGGCCTCCCCGCTCTTTGATCCTGCATATAGTCCAGCCGATTCGGACCTCGCCCCCTTTGATTACCACCTTCCCAAGGGTGAGTGGTAAACTGATCACAGCAATCTGGGACTCCGAGTATCCGGGGCGAATGCTCCGAACTTTGACCTTGCCCTCGTCGAAGTCGTATTGCTTTGCAAGAGCCGCGGCAATATCCGACTTTTTGGTTAAGGCGTCCAGGTCTCGGATTTCGAGGATCACCACTTTTGATTCCTCGGACGATGATCGGACATCCGCCTCTCCGCCAAGCACCTGCGCAATGCTATCCTTCATGGACTCGGTGCTCGTGGTGCTTCCTTTGGCCACCTTCAGCAGCAGGTTTCCGTTGTTCGTACGGCGTACCTTGCTGACGCAGCTCCCCAGGCCGGAGAGCTGGTCGTTGCCCCTTCTGGTGACCATGGCCAGAATCTCGCTGTACGATTTCACCTTCGCTGTGACGATAACCGCATCCGGAGGAGTTGACCTGGTGACGGTCCTTCAGGGATTTGCCGCTCTTACCGGGCCCTCCCTGGGCGCTCCGTTGCTGGTCGACGGCGCCTCCAGCATTGGTTGCTGGGAGCGAAGCTGCTGCTGGTCTTGGGGGCCTCTTCTGGCGGGATGTTTCCCCTTCATCGCGTTCGCGGGCGGTGCTTGGTTCCTTCCAGCACGCGTGTCACCGTTGGCTGGTGCGGACTTCGGCTCCTCGGGATCGGTTTGGGTACCGATGGCCTTGTTCCAGACCTTCTAGGTTTGCTGCTCCTTGTCGGCTGTATTCTGCCCGTCCTCGATGCCTTGCAGGCATTTCCGGCAGACTCTCTCAAGATCCTGCACCTTCTCCCCGCTGGCGCGTTTAGCCCCTCTGATATGGTCGTCTGGAGATCCTTCAGTTTCGCCAGTTTCGACTTCATGGCTACCGTTATGTGGCGGACCTGTTTGTCGTTCACATCGCTGAGGACTTCATCCATGATCTTGCCCAGTTCAGTGATGATGTGTAAGCAGTTTGGCTCCTGTGCTGCCCTACACCTCTTCGGCGGCGTTTTCCGCTGCACGCTGCTTGGACTCGTGTCATCTCACGACCTTTTCCACTTGTGTGGCTGCTGCCTGGAGTAGTGTTGTTTTGCAAAGACATTCCTAGTTGGGTTGCATTATGACCCATGCTGGGCTGCATTTTATACCTTCTGTCAGGTGTGATGACTGCCGGCCACTGTGGCACAGACGCAGAACACGTAGCCGCCCAGTGTGGGACAGACGCTTCGTGGGTTTACCGGTTCGAGGTCTCCAACGCTGGTCGCCGATTTCCCCGCGACTTCTCCAAATGAGGCTTACCGCCTCTGCTCGGTCGCCAGAGCCCAGTTTTTTCGGTGTGCCGCGTTAGTGGAGGGGTTGGCAATTGGTCTGCTCCATGACCATTAGCACCTAAACGTCCTCTACCGTGGAAGACTGTTGACACATGTCTAAACCCGATCTCCTTGCCAAGGAGTTCGAGCAGCCGCCCTCAAATGTGTGCTACACTCGATCGCCTATAGACATGTGCAACCTGTAGCCGGTAGCAATTGTCCGTTAGCGACTACGCCCAAAAGTAGGCCATATTATTGCCACACCGTGCGCCGCACCAACACTACCTCTACCTGTGGGGTCACGATCCGTAATGGCAGGGAGCTTTCGTAAGCTTGCCCTGCGATCAGCTGAGTCCGTTGGCGTTGTACAGCACTTCTCATGCCAGCTGGGCATAGTGCGGTACAAAGCATGGGAAGCTGGAGTGGAAGTGCAACAACAATATTTACCCGCCATCCGAAAGCACTCAAGACAGTGTTTCTTGGTGCCGCTGGATTTCCGAGGAATCTCGATATCGGCCTGGGTACCTACTGGAGTTCACGGAGGGCTTGCATTCATGCGCGGAGACAGGTGAGACCCTGGGCGGCCCTCTGGAAGCCGCCCGCCGCCGTGGCGCCGCTTGTGGGCGCTGCTGGCAGACTTTTCCGGCGGAGTGCCGCTTTTCGCACCTTCACTCACTGCACTCACTTCTC
>JBAMCJ010003307.1:0-83273 GCA_037075205.1 Drosophila prostipennis | reverse complement strand
CTGTGGTGGGATTATGGTGGGAAAGTTATGGTGTGGGGATGAGCTGAAGCCTCGGGAATAGGATATTTGGTCTTCGTCGTCCTGTCCTGGAATGACCATATCTCAAGGGTAAAGTCGAAGCAGCAAGCACATAAGAAATGTGAAATGTTTTTTTATAAGTATTTCACAATAATCAATTTAAAGCGACCTAAATATTAAATTTAAGTGCTGTATTATATAATAAGTTGAAATATGTTTACCTTAATTGAGTTTTTGTGACTAGCGCATTAATAATAAGCTCGAAGCTTGTAGCGTTGAGATGACTTATAAAATAAATAAAAAAAAGCACACAATTTCGGTCATTTTGAAGTTCAGAAAAACATTTACGCAATCCGCCAGTACTATTATAAAATATAATAGTAAATTGCATCAAGAGAAACCAAATCAGAGTGGAGGTTAGGAATCAAATCAAGAAGTCCCAAGAAACCTACAAACAACATTATGATAAAAAGCGAAAGCCAGAATCTGTCTATCAATTGTCGGACTTAGTCGCCATCAAAGTCACCCAATTTGGATCTGGCAAAAAGCTAGCAAAAAAGTTCATTGGTCCTTATGAAATAACAGGAGTCAAACGAAACGGCAGGTACAACGTTAAGAAAGTTTCTGATTTTGCAGGTCCACAAGAAAATTCAACTAGCGTAGACAACATGAAGCTTTGCCGTTATTTTGAGCAAATTGAAGACGATGACGTGGACGAAGAATCATCTGAGGCAGATGATATGCAGGATGTCCGAGTGTAGAAGGCAATATATACCAAATGCTACTTCTGGCCACCCCATTAAGAATAGCAGATTGGCATCCCTAGAATCGAGGTAAGGGAAGTTTCTGAAATCAAAAGTAGTTGCGATGACAGTTGCGAGAGGAGATGTTTGAGTCTGTAAAGTCGATAAGTTGTCGGGAATAAACTCTAAATCTGTTAAGCTCATTGTACTTCTTTTAATCTAAATATTATCCTTTTACACATACATATAAACAAAAATTTCCAATAAACATCAATCAATCTTACATATACGTACGTAAAATTATCTAAATTTCAAAATTGGGATAAAATACATGGATCATCTAATGAATGCAATTCTAAGGTAGGTAGGTGCCACCTACTAGGTGGCCCGTAAAATATTCAGGAGTTTCAGTTTCAAAATTTCTGTGCTCTACTCCTAAGCTGTGAAAAAATACAAAAACAAAATGTTGACTTTTAGATCGAATTACTCCCACAGTTTACACCCAAAAAAGTTAGTGCTTTGGGTGCGCCATGTTTTAGTTTTCTTTTATTTCCGGAAATATTTAAATCCAGCGGGTGAGGCCCAACCGACATGGGGGCACTTCATTTTTTAACATCCCGATCCTGCGATTGTTTCCGTTTTTCGCTTAAACCATGTTGGCCGTAGCGTTCCATGGGTATTTCTGTGTTATTTGTAATATTTTGTTTAAGTTTTTAAGGTTTTTTGGGGGTTAAATGGCAGCACGCTGTTTGTTTTTCTTTTAAGCTGACAATTTAGTTGACCAAAATTATAGATTTAGGATACCAGAACGCTTGAGTTAAAGTGGGAATAAGGTGAGGTTGATGCAGGGTTTAGTTGTGCTTAAAGGGGACGTTCTATATCAACCAGGCCACCCCCTTTTTTTTCTTTTGTATGTGGACAGTACCACATTGATTGCAAAGCCCCTTGCTTCCAAAATTTTACCTTATACCTATTTTGTCGCGTTGAAAGAAAAAAAACACATAATGATTTTTATCCTGCGAACTGAAGACACAATTGGTATGGTTCAAAAGCAGACAAAACTGTCTTACCATGGCCGATTACAAAAAAAAAAAAAATGGATTTTATTAATCCTAAACGTAGGATTTCGCCCAAAGGGCGAGTCTGCAAAAATACCATTATATTTTTCTCAAAAAGCCCCAAATTTATGGGATTTTATGCTCATTGGTTTCTTGAGGAATTAACAATAAATTCTTTTGTACGTTTTTGTAGTAGTTAACTGTCAGAAAGAACTAATAAGTAATATAAAATAATCGTGCTCAGGAAAAAATTAATAAATCAATGAAAACAATTCATAGCTAATTCCTGGTTGGGGACTGTTTGACAATTATATTGGTTAATTTTCCCAAGTTTTTTTTAGGTGTATATAAGGGTAACGGTAAAAGTAATGTAAAGAAAGGGTGAAGGTGAGAAAAGTAAGTTTTTTTTTTACTTTGGCGAGGATAAGGTGGGTTAAGATGACAAACAAGGAGAAGTGACTTTTAAGTGGAATTACAGTGAGGTTTAAGCAAGGAAACATGTTTATTCAGGTAAGTGGGGTAATTGTTAGCTAAGGAAAGAAAAAACTGGGGTTATGGTGGAGAAAGGTGGTTAAAATGGTGGTTTTTGGGCGTGAAGTCTGAGTAGGATGGGTTACATACACAAAGCAGTAGCGTGCTAAAAAAGAGTGCCTGGGGTGAGAAACAGGTGGGGTTAAGGCGGTAAAAAGGAAAGGTAAGTAATGGTTTGGAGTTATGGAAAAATATTAGGTGGGGTTTACTGTGGTGCTCAGATAAGGTGGTATTTTACTCGGATATTAGTTAGAATTCTTAAATATGATAAAATCAGGTGACTGACTATCTAGAGCACGAAATGCTTTGCTAATAGTAGTGGACAACGTCGCTCCGGTATTCCTAGTGTATATTTAAAACAAGAAAGGAAGCTAGGCTTATATACCCTTGCCGATCATTCCTTTAAAATTAGAAATTACACAATTAGGGTATTCAATTGCGTGGCAAACGTTTGAGAAGTGTAAAAGTGTAAGCCGTCCCAACAAAAATTTCCATACAAAATACCCTTCAGTTCTGGCATCCCATGTCGGGGACAATTCCTTAGGCCAAACGCTCGGCCGCTGTCGACGTCAGCAGAGCAGTCGGTATTTATATATTGCGCTCTCTTTCCTTGTCTTATAATTTGTTGTTGTACTGAGGGAAAAAGCGGAACTCCCATACAATTTTCTCTATGGGGCGTACAAATGACCTGTCCGGGGGTTTTCCCTTGGGGATTACTGAGGGAAAAACGACATCTGGAACTGAAGGGTAGTTTTCAAGGCCTACAACACCTCAGCCTATGTATACAAATCTGTTGTAGGGGAGAGTGGGGCAATTTAGTCACTGGGGCAATTTCGTCACCTGCAATATCTTGGAATCCATATGTCGTAAAAATATATAATTTTTTTGTTTTAGTCCTTTAAGACGGCATGACACAACTAATGCATTTTTTTTTTGCACAGAAGGCCAATATAATTAAGCTATAATATTAAATGTGTTTTAATAGTTCAAAAGCTACATTTAGTTCTCGACGAAATTTTTTCTGTATGCCACAATTGAAAAGGGATTAGATACAGGTTTTTTTGTATAATACACATTGCTATAATGTTCATTTCTGCGTTAGTGATTTTTCGCGCCTAATTTCGGAAGAAAAGTAATTATTTCTAAAAAAGAACTGTGTGGGGAAATTTCGCCACCCTATGCTAGGGGTAAATTCGCACCTATTTTAAATACATATATATTTTTTGACGATCTGGCTAACGAACAGATTACCGGCAGCAGCAACAAATATAGGACGTCAACAAAAATGCTACGCTTGAGCAGTGTAGCATATTTACAGGCGTTAAATTCCCTACATTTTTACAGGTGACGAAATTGCCCCAATGATGTGGCGATTTTACCCCCCTATGTGGCGGAATCGCCCCAGTATATTGGTTTTACTTTTTAATTTTTTATAAATCACCAAGGTAATTAAAAAAATAGGGGAATGTCACATTTTAAAGCTTGGTGCTAACCGCATTCAACAATAAAAATACAAATATGATAACGTGTCTCAAGATGGACAAAAAATATCTTTAAAAAAATGCTGACGAAATTGCCCCACTCTCCCCTACTTGTGTAAAAATAGGGGGTTAATAATGGGTAGGAATTTAAGCTAACATACTAAAAATATACTGAAAAGTTGGGTTTTTTTTTAATGACAGAAAATTACAAAGCCTTCTTTTCATTCACAGCTCTACATTTTTAAACAATTAAGCAATAAAAAAATTTAAAAGTTGGCTTTCTATTGAATGTCAATTTCTGGCAACGATTTTTTAAAATATATGGCGTTCACAATTTTCGTCTGGCAAACTTACAAATTTAGCACTTTTGCAACGCAATTGAATACCCTAAATCATTTAGGCTAAATGTTAAATTTCATATTATTATACCCGCAAGCAAATTCTAAGGGTTCCTATGCAGTGCAAGTTTGTTTTATTAAACTGCACACAAACTGCAAAATGCTGTAGCACCCACAGTTTTGTGAATAAACAGTACGAATTACTTGCCGCCGTTGTTCAACACTGCCGCTGGTGCTGGAAAAAATGCCCGCTCTAAAGGGGCCCCGAATTCAAATGTATTAACTGGTCACTCTAATTCCCGCAATGTTAATGCAAAATCCAAATTATTTAAAATGGGGCGGGAAAAAAACAAACAGGAATGCGTAGTTATATTAATGGGTCATTCCACGTGAAACGTGACAGGCCAATTTGGGTCAAATATCAGAATCAAGCGAAACTTTTTTTTTCGATAGAGGATTGAAATATAAGGATCGGTTTTTTTTATTTTTTTTATCTCTTGCGGTTAATTTTTTAAAATTATTTTCCTAATTAAGCTCCGATTTTTCTGTTATGCAGCACTTGAGACTCGTTTATTTTATATATTTTAATATTTGGTATGCAACTTTGTGGTATATCTTAATATCTTTCAGAAAAATATTAAAAAAAATTTTTTAATTTAAAATTAAGTATTTTTTAAGAGAATTAAAAATTAGATAAATTCTGTACGCCGGAATACACGCGGTTTCCGAATAAAACAATTATCGAGGCACTTGACTATAGCGTTCTCTCTTGTTGTACTTGTTACTCGTAAAGTTAAAGGGTTTATTGTATTCGTGCAAAAGTATGTAGCAGGGAGAAAAAAAGCGTTTCCGACCCTAGCCGAGTCGATCTAGCCATGTCCGTCTGTATGAACGCTGAGATCTCGAAAACTATAAAAGCTAGAAGATTGGCATTTTGCATGCAGATTCTAGGAGTTCCTACGCAGCGCAAGTTTGTTTCAAAAAAGTGCCACGCCCCCTCTAACGCCCACAATCACCTGAAGCCATTTTTTTAAAGGTGTCTGGCGCCCACAACTTTAAAGATTTCGGAAAAGTAAATATGCAGTTTTATTGTGTTTATTAATACATATGGAAATGTAGAAGAAATTTTTCAAATTGGACCCTTTGTTAAAAAGTTATGCGCGATCAAAGTTATATATCTCCATCTCCCTCGCACTCCCTTCAGCTGAGTAACGGGTATCTTATAGTCAGGGCACTTCTCTCTTGTTTTTACTTTATTTTTTCTATGCTTCTTTGGTAGAAGATAATACCAACGCAGCTATAAAGTATATATATTCTTGATCAGCATCACTAGACGAGTCTATCTAGCCATGTCCGTCTGTCTGTTTCTACGCAAACTAGTCTCTCAGTTTTAAAGCTATCGGGCTAAAACTTTCCCAAAAGTCTTCTTTCTGTTGCAGGTAGTATATAAGTCGGAACGAGCCGGATCGGACAACTATATCAAATAGCTCCCATAGGATCGGGGAACAAAATGTAAAAAAATATATATCTCGGGTGTTTTTGAACCTAGAACCTCCTACTTTTGGAAATGACATTTTTTTTATTTAATTCTGAATTTCGAATAAAATTTGTTCAAAATCGGACGACTATATCATATAGCTGCTATAGGATCGATCGGAAAATAATGGGAATATAATAGAAAATAAATTATTGCTTCGTTGATTTTTATTGTATTCTCTTCTACTCTGGAATATGACTCTTTTTAAATGTTTTCGAATTTCGATTTTAATTTTATCAATATCGAACTACTATATCATATAGCTGCCATAGAAACGATCGGAAAATTAGTGATTAATAGGAATTATCTGCAAGGGTATATAAGCTTCGGCTGGCCGAAGCTAGCTTCCTTTCTTGTTTTATAGAATTTTGAAAAAAGTGAAAAAAAGATTTTGGACAGACAGACAATTTTTTCAGTCGTTTTGCTATGTGGTTTTTCTTTAACATTAAGGAAAAAACAACGGTTTCAAAACAACTTTAAAAATACCAAAAAAAAAAGTTGTCCATATTATAAGTATTTTCCTAAAGAGAATCTATCTAACTGAAATGAAATATCAGTGCAAAATTATTCAGAAATGTGTTTTAATCAAGTTTCAAGCTTTTTGGCTTGGTTGACATCCTCAGAGAATTACCCATATACTTTTTTGTCACATTTAAATCTTGTTTAATCTGCCAAAGTATAAAAACTTCGGCTTCGTTAATCTACGTTTAATTTTGAAGAACCATCAACTGAGTTTTTATACCCGTTACTCGTAGAGTAAAAGGGTATATTGTATTCGTGCAAAAGTATGTAACAGCTAGAAGGAAGCGTTTCCGACCCTATAAAGTATATATATTCTTGATCAGGATCACTAGCCGAGTCGATCTAGCCATGTCTGTCTGTCCGTCTGTCCGTCTGTCCGTCTGTCTTTCTGTCTGTCTGTCTGTCTGTCTGTCTGTCTGTCTGTCTGTCTGTCTGTATGAACGCTGAGATCTCGGAAACTATAAAAGCTATGAGATTGACATTTTGCATGCAGATTCTAGGAGCTCCTACGCAGCGCAAGTTTGTTTCAAAATGGTGCCACGCCCCCTCTAACGCCCACAATAGCTAATATACCATTTTAAAAATTTAAATATTTCGGAAAAGTAAAAATGCAGTTTTGTTGTGTTTATCAATACCTATCGAAATGTAGAAGAAATTTTTTAAATCGGACCATTCGTTTAAAACTTATGCCTGATTAAAGTTTTTATCTCCCTCGTACTCCCTTTAGCTGAGTTACGTTTATTAGATAGTCGGGACACCAACCCGACTACAGCGTTCACACTCCCTTTAGCCGAGTGACGGGTATTAGATAGTCGGGACACCAACCCGACTATAGCGTTCTCTCTTGTTTAAACCAGTTTTCAAATCTAAAAATATTGGTGATTGAATGTAATGTCACTGTCACTGTCTTTGTCACCGAAAATTAAACTCAGATCGGTTAATCCAATGAATAAATAAATTTAATTTAATTTATATAGCATCAACATATAAATGATAACAAGTAATTTAAATACCTTAATGTACACTTTTCGATAGCTAAATAAAAAAAAACTTTTTTAGTTAATCAAATTATATGTTTTATCATCTCAGTAGCTTTCGAGATACGCCGCAACATTAGGGCTTTAAGTATCAACGACATACAAAGCAAGGAAGATTACTTTAGTTATTAGTTGGCGCACTGGAAATGCAAGTTCTGCTTACATTTTGGCTGACTGAAAAGTGGTTTTTACTTTTTAAAGCTAAAAAAACAAGTACAAGTTAAAGCTGGTTCAACCAGGCAATATAAAAAAAATAGAAATACAATATATAAATATCTTAATAAGGACGGATCAAGGCAAAAGTGTAACGTGAAAGTTCAATATGTAACCACAAAAAAAAATAAGTAAAATCATCTATTTAAGAGTGAAATCGGCTCCATCGCATAAAAAAAATAAATTGCCAAAAAATAGTAGATTATAATCAAATTACCTATTACCTATAAAATAGTGTTTTACCCGAAAAAAATGTTGTTTGTTGCCTCCGCTGGGAATTAAACCGTGCCGCAATCATCGGAGTCGAGCACTTTAACCAGTAGGCCACAGAAGAAAGATTTTCGTAGATGAAAATATAAAAACTAAAAAACCACATTCCAAAAAAAAAAAAACAATTATCTGTATAAGCGGGAATTGAACTCACGACCCAGAGATTATGAGCCGGACACTCTAACCACCATAAGTTCAGCCAAATAATTGATTTACAATTCAGAATTGCATTTTAATTTTTATATTCTTGCTGAGGGTATTCTGATTTCAGTCAGAAGTTTGCAACGCAGTGATAGAGACGTTTCCGACCCCATAAAGTATATATATATATTCTTGATCAGCATCACTAGACGAGTCGATTTAGCCATGTCCGTCTGCCTGTCCGTTTCTAAGCAAACTAGTCCCTCAGTTTTAAAGCTATCGGACTTTCCCAAAATTATTCTTTCTATTGCAGGTTGTATATAAGTCGGAACCAGCCGGATTGGACAAATATATAATTTTATATCATATCAAAAACGATGTAGCGTCGATTGTGAACGGTTGTGTTACCCATTGCGCTCTGAGTTTTTGATTAATTTTGTGATTTTTTTGCAAGTGTCTTGTATTTATTTATTAACAAAGTTTAGCCTAACAATCATGTTAGTGTTTTAATAGATCTTCCAGTTAACGGGTACGTGGTTATAGTTATTTTAACATTTCCATTAGATTTGTTTAATATCCTTGCTTTGTTAGTGTAATTTGCACTCTCTAAAATTGCTGAAAGTCTTTTATTCTCTCTCTCTATTCCGCTCTATTATAACTGTAATTTCACTCTCTCTGAAGCTGCCGAATTTCTTGTAGACTTTTGGGTGCTATTCTCATAGTCTCTCTTTTTTGCTTGCCTTTGCATTGTAAGTGTTCGTGCGTTAAGTTGTTGGTGCTCACAAGCCACGCTCAGACGATTGAAGACTTTTTCTCTCGCTCTCTCTTGCTTTCCATTTTAATTCGCGATCTCGCGCTCTTATTCTTTCTTTTTTGTGTTTTTGGAATTTGTTCCCAGTGCCAAATTTACACGAGGTATTTTTTACATTTTCATATATTTTATTTTACTCTCACTAATAACTTAGTTTCTTATAATGGCTCTCATCTGTTCTAAGAAAAGTTGTACTCTTTGGACTACATCTAAAGACCCTTTTAATTACTGTTCGTTCTGCGAAGCGATGATGTGCTTTAAATGTGTTTTACCGGCAGAGTTAAAGACTTCATTCAACTGCGTACTGGTCTAATGTGGGCATGTGAGCCCTGCAGGGAATTGGCAGTTGAGATGGGGAGCTTTATGAGGCAGACTCCAGACGGCCTATTGAACCTTTCAGGAGTTTTTAAACCGCTCAATGACGGGTACAATTCCGTTTGTGCCCAATTTAATAATAAACAAGAAAGAACGTTATTCAGCTAAAGGGAGTGCGAGGGAGATGGAGATATAAACTTTGATCAGCCATAACTTTTTAACGAATGGTCCGATTTAAAAAATTTCTTTTAGATTTCGATAGGTTAATAAGCACAACAAAACTGCATTTTTACTTTTCAAATATATTAAAATTTTTCAAATCGTTTATAAGCTATTGTGGGCGTTAGAGGGGGCATCCTTTTGAAACAAACTTGCGCTGCGTAGGAACTCCTAGAATCTGCATGCCAAATGCCAATCTTCTTGCTTTTATAGTTTCCGAGATCTCAGCGTTCATACCGACGGACAGACAGACGGACAGACGCATAGACGAACAGACGGACAGACGGACAGACAGACATGGCTAGATCGACTCGGCTAGTGATCCTGATCAAGAATATATATACTTTATGGGGTCGGAAACGCTTCCTTCTAGCTGTTACATACTTTTGCACGAATACAATATACCCTTTTACTCTACGAGTAACGGGTATAAAAACTACTAACCGAGTCGCCCAAATGCAAAAAAGCTAGCTCAGCGACAGTAAATGCGAATGTAGAATCAACCTTAAATCCCAACTGGGTAGCTGCAGCAGTTTCTGGTGACACAAGGGTAAGTGAACAGCCTGTGCCAATAGATACAGCTAGTTTTGGTGTAGTCCCTGTATCTGAAAGTTAGGCTTTAATAAAATCTTCAGAGCCGACCATACCCATAGGTACAGTAGGTGCCGTTTCTGTATCTTAGCCGAGTGAGTTTCAGACTGCTGCTGGGGGGCGTATGAAACTCTTAGTTGTACCCATAGGTATAGTAGGTGCCGCGTCTGGCTCTCAGCTGAGTGAGGTTCAGACTGCTGCTGGGGGCGTAAGAAACTCTCAGTTGTTCCACATAGGAAGCAATTATTTGTTTCAAGATTTACGCCTGATACCACATCTGAGGATGTTTTGGAATTTATTTGAGAAAAATTTCCATCCGAGGATATTGCGGTTGAACAATTTCGATTTATTGTACATACGTTTTTAGGATATCGTCTTTTAAAATGTTTGCTCCGCCTGATGTGTTTAAAGTACTGCTTTCTGAAAGCTTTTGGCTTAATGATGATTTGGTTATAAAATAATTGGTTCCTAATAAACGGAGAACAAATGACAGGCCTTTTGGCTTACCAAAATGTTAGAGAACTTAACCTGAGGCTACCCAAGCTTTATACTGACTTCTCGGCATTTACGGACGACATCTTGAATTTTACCGAAACTCGGCTGAAATCAGAGAAACCCGACTCTGAGGTTCTGTCAAACAACTTTAATATCTACAGAACCGATCGCCTTTCCCGAAGAAGGGCGGGAGGAGGGTTTGGGATTTTGTTCTAATTGCCGTTACCTCTACGCTAAATTCTGAAAGAATTCACTCTCATGTCCCTAATGACATAGAATTTGTCAGTGTAAAAGTTTCCCTGCAATTCTGTCTATTTTTATATTGTTCTCATATTCCACCGGGCTCTGACCTAATAATTTATTAGCAACATCTATCTGCTATTAAATCTATTGTATCCTTTCTTTCCAATAGGGACCTTTTGATTGTTTTGGGTGACTTTAATGGTCCCCTCCTAATGACTCACTTGAATTATCGTTACAGCAAGTTAGCTTTATAAGAAATTCATTAAATAGACAATTAGATATTGTGTTTGTTTCAGAGCCGTCTGAAGTCACGGTATCTAGAATGGACGCCCTTGTGGTATCAGAAGACCGATACCATCCAACAAAAGGAATTGACAATTTGCCTCCCCTACCTTGATACCCTCTCTCCTTTAATTTATCCAACTAAAATAAGATGCTTTCGTAAATGTGACCATAATAAACTTAACTTAATGATTTCTCAATATAATTGGACAGATTATTATGACATCGAAAGTGCCACTAAACTATTTTATAGCGTTTTAAACACTTTTATTTGATGAATGCGTTCTGATAGGCTTCCTTCAAAGCCGAAGACTAATGCGCTTCAAACACTTAAAAATCTTAAAACAAACACCTATAAAAAATATAAGTATATAATCGGGTAAGCCAACCGATTTTTCGAAATATGTGGTAGCTTGATCTGATTTTAATGTTTTTAACAGTAATTGCTATTCTATGAATTTTCAAATGATCCGAACCAGTTTTACAACTTTGTCAACGCTAAGCGTAGTCATCGGCTTTGCCTTCATCGGTACGTTTAAACTCAATGGAGGCATCAACAGATTCTGAAATTGCTGATTTATTTGCCGACTTTTTCCAAACTACTTATAGCTCGTCAAATTCTAACTACCCTAATCCCCAAAATAGGGCAAATTGTATTTTTTTCCCTGTAATTACCAACACTTTTCTTTAAGAGATTTAACAAGTTGATGCTGTTAACTTATTCTCTCGTTCCTAATGGACTTCCTGGGTGTGTGCTTAAGTTTTGTGCATCAACCATTTGTAAACCGATTCTTAAACATTTTGATTTGTCTATTTCATAATCAGCTTTTCCAACTATCTGGGAGGATTATTTTATTTTTCCACTTCACAAAAAGGATATGAAGAATTATTGAGGTATTTCTAAATTGTCGGCAATTCCTAAAGCAATTTAACGTATTATTCCTTCTCACTTACAACATTTATGTTCCTCGCTTATATCACCGAGTCAGCATATTTTTGTTAATTAAAGATCGACCAAACTTCTTGAATTGTCATCTATTGTTAAAAATAAATTTAACAATAAAATGCAGACTTATAGTTATATATGGACTTTGATGCACTACGAGCAGTACAAACAAGTGGCCCAACGATACCAAGCACGTGCTTGTTACGCGCGGGACCCTTTATCAATAAGGGCAAAAATGCGAGTTCGCGAGGAAAATACATGAAACAAATAGAGAAACAACTAAGTTTGAAGCGAATGAGATAAAATTTTAGTTTTTAGTACAGGGATAGATGTTGAAGTGCAAATTAAATGATAAAGATTGTTATAATTTTTACATAGAACACGAAAGGGCTCATGCAGAGTAAAATTTGATGTACATCGAGGCAAATTAAGAGGGTAATAATTTCGTGTTAGTCTAACGGGAACATTAAAAGTTAAACGGCTTACCAGTTCTACAGAATCAATATCACCTCTTATAAGATTTTGCATAAAAATAGTACCAAGTATTATTCTACGGTTTTCAAGTGTAGGTAAATTAAGCAATAGTAATCTACTCTGGTAGGAAGGTAGCCTTACGTTTTGATCCCAGTTCAAACTACGAAGGGCAAACAGAAGAATATTTTTTGAACCGACTCAATACGGTCGATGTGCACTTGATATTGTGGACTCCAAACTGAAGAACAATATTCCAAAATAGGACGGACAAGGGAGGTAAATAATAATCTGGTTGTATAAGGGTCATCAAATTCTTTTGACCAACGCTTTATAAACCCAAAAACACTCATAGCTTTATTGACAGTGGCCATTATGTGTCAGTCAAATTTAAGTTTTGGGTCGAGAAGAACACCTAAATCGTTAATTGAATATATACGGCTAAGTGGTGTATTTTGAAAAGAATAACTAATAAACGCAGGATACAGATTTCAATAAAGCCTTTGACTCTGTTTGTTAATACGTTAGCCTACCAAATGGACGACGATCATGCGTCGTGCTGCAAATGGTGGATCCTTAGTGTGAGTGGCGTTACTTCGCCTGGTCACAGGATATCTGTATCGGGGGTTGGGTAGTAAACAGCACATAAACTGTCTACTGGTTAGGTGTCGCACCCAGCACTTGTAACTAGGTGGACGTCGGGGAGTGTTGCGCAAAATGAGGATCTGAAGACACAGCGACTGCCTCTGTTGATTGCGATGGTGAATGAGTACAAGTCAGTGGTATTCTGAGATTGATACTGATTTTATTGAACAAACTTAACGGTATTTATAGGTACAAAGTGTTTACGTTAACAAAATATGTAGAAAGGGAAATTGAACTTACAGCGATTCTTCATAGCTCGCAGTGGGTCAAAGTGCTATATGCAGTGCTAATCAAGTTATTGCTCTATTTCCGAATTGTGGTGTCAGCTATATTCGCTGCGTCGGCAGATTGATGACTGTTAAGCAGACTGACGGTCTGGTAGCCGAATTGCAGTATTGCAGTAGTGGCTGTATGTGTTATGATATATGATTCTTTGTTTGACTGTTATAAGTTCGGTATTACTTATATTATGTAGGTCGATGAGTCTTAACACTGTTAACCACTCTCTTCTTTTATTCAAATTAGATTTGCTTGGGCTTCCATGTAATATATTAACTTTGATTTCAAGTTATCTGAATTGGAGGACTCAGAGGGTTATATTTATGAGCGCTGCTTCTAAAATGATCCACGTGACATCTGGAGTGTCCCAGGGTAGTCATTTGGGCCCTTTGCTGTTTACTTTGTTTATTAACGCTCTTCCCTCAACAAAGCTATGAGTGTTCTTGGGCTTAAAAAGCGCTGGTCAAAAGAATTTCATGACCTTTACATAACCAAATTATTAATAATTATTTTTCCCCCCCTTGCCCCTACCTTACGCCAACCATCACCTCCCCCCCCTTTCCTCCCCGTCGTTTACCTTTTCCGTTGGGGCCCCCTTTTCGTCTGTCGCTCGTCCTCCCAGCGGGCGGGTGTGAACAGGGGGGCCGGAGAGAGGGAATTCAAAAAAAAAAAAACACAAAAAAAAATTTTCGCCCAACAATGCTCTTGCTTTGTAAATAGTGTTATTTACCTCCCTTGTTTGTCCTACATTGGAATATTGTTCTTCGGCTTGGAGCCTACAATACCAAGTGCACATTGACCGTATAGAGTAGGTACAAACAAATTTATTTTTTTGCCCTTCGAAGTTTGAACTGGTATCAAAACCTAAGGCTACCTTCCTACCAGAGTAGATTATTATTGCTTAATACCGACACTTGCAAATCGTAGAAAAATTCTTGGTACTATTTTTATGCATAATCTTATAAGAGGTGATATTGATTCTGTAGAACTTTAAATGTTCCCGTTAGACCAACACGAAATTATCATCTTCTTAATCATCTTCTTCTATGTACATCATATTTTAGTCTGCACGAGCCCTTTCGCGATTTATGGAATAATTATAACAACCTTTATCATTATACCCGTTACTCGTAGAGTAAAAGGGTATATTGTATTCGTGCAAAAGTATGTTACAGCTAGAAGGAAGCATTTCCGACCCAATAAAATATATACTTTCTTGATCAGGATCACTAGCCGAGTCGATCTAGCCATGTCTGTCTGTCCGTCGGTCCGTCTGATCGTCTGTCTGTCTGTCCGAATGAACGCTGAGATTTCGGAAACTATAAAAGCTAGAAGATTGGCATTTTGCATGCAGATTCTAGGAGTTCATACGCAGCACAACTTGATTTCAAAAATGTGACACGCTTATTCTAACGCCCACAATAGGTTATAAACGATTTTAAAAATTTAAATATTTTGGAAAAGTAAAAATGCAGTTTTGTTGTGTTTATCAGTACCTATCGAAATGTAGAAGAAATTTTTTAAATCGGACCGTTCGTTAAAAAGTTATGCTTGATCAAAATTTTATATCTCAATCTCCCTCGCACTCCCTTTAGCTGAGTAACGGGTATCTGATGGTCGGGGCACCCGACTATAGCATTCTCTCTTGTTTGAAGGTGCACTTTTGCGCACTTTTTCCCAAATCTGTATTTAAAGTCCTCGATCTAAAACGGCAAAACACATGCATATTTGTTGCACAATTGTCAATTACGATGAAATCTCTAAATAACGGTATACAGTTATCTTTGTAATTATAAATAATTAGTAAAAAATTATTTTACAGCATCTTTTCAAACGAATAACTTTGTTATAAAGCTTTTTAATATTTTTGTATACCTTATATTGACTTTAATAATAAAAATTCGATTACACCTAACAAAAAAATGGAAGGCACTCAATTTTTTCTTATATTCTTTTCATTATAAACAAAACTAAAAAAAAAAATTCTTTTTGCAATAAAAAACATAAATTTTATCCTAAAAATTCAATTCACAAAAAAAACTTTTAAATGTTGCTTTGTTTTTAAGTTATTAATTAAGGCCACAAAAGGTGGTCATCCAGCCTGTAGCGTGAAGGAAGTCCTGATCTGAAGAAGTCCTGATCCTGATCTTCTACTTGTTACATACTTTTGCACGAATACAATAATCCCTTTTACTCTACGAGTAACATAACATGATCAGCATTTTTAACGTAAAGATTGGGATTAAGCTTACAGATTCTGGAGGTTAATATGCAGCGTTTTTTATCATGCTGTCACCCCCGCTCTTGACTGTAAGACGTCTGCTAAATGTTCAAAAATACAAAAAATAATCAAAATTTGCCGACCTGTTCCTCACAATATTCTTAATGTTTCCTATTCATTTATTCGGTTAAAGGGTAAAATTTTTGTTAATAAAGACAACAAAATGGCTTTTACACTTTTACAAAATCTGTAAAGAAGTCGGCACCAGGCTTTTTTTAAAGTCCTTTAAGGCGATTGTGGGCGTTAGAGGGGTGTAGCCCTCGGCTAAAACAAACTTGCGCTGCTTAGGAAGAATATGTGTGGGTAATCTCAGCGATATACAGACGGACATGGCTAGATCGACTCCGCTAGTGATCCTGATCAAGAATTTATATACTTCATGGGCTCGGAAACGCTTCCTTCTACTAATGTTGGGTGTTAACTTATATACTTAATGAAGTCGGAAACGCTTCCTTCTCTTTGTTACATACTTTTTCACGAATACAATATACCCTTTTACCCTACGAGCAACGGGTATAAGCCGCCTAATTACACAATGTTACATCAACAATATACCTCGATGGATGCGATAAATTTGAATTCGTTACGAATTCTCAAGTTAAACTGCGTTTTAGAAGAAGTTTCCTGACGCAAGGATACTTAGCAGAAGGACCCCAAAGTTGGGAAAATGCTGAAATTGGCCAACTTTTCAAGACTATCACAGGCAAACGGATTCATGGTTTTGGTATGGTATTCTAAAAGGAAAAAAACTTAAAAAAAAACTTAGCCATAAAACGTAAAAATATACAGCTGCAACACTAGTTTACAAAATAATATTCTTGGTGTGCTCCCCAGCAATAAATAGCAAATTCTGTTAGTGTTGGACCCCTAGATCACGAAAATACCAATAATTTTTTTTTCGATGGCACAGTTTTTTTTAAAGATTTTTTAAAGTTCAAAATAGGGATGTCGAAAATATATCAAAATATCGATATATCGAAGATATTTTCTTAAAAAAAATATTATCATAGCGATATTTTTTTGGTCCGAAATATCGAATATCGATATTATTTGTAAATGATATTTTTGTCCTTTCTAATGGTTGGTCACTTTAAAGACTTAGCCCTAGCTTGCCTTATTACTCCTGAAAGTTCAGGTGCATCTGAAAGATGGTCTTCTGCCATAAGATGGCGTGGTTTGAGATGCCCGCAGTTGCATGACGGACCAGCATATAACAGAGCGAGTATTTTTAAAGTCTTTAAGTACAGATTTCCTTTCCTAGCATTTCATATCATTTTATTTGTAATTTACATAAAGTACTTTAAAAATGGTGATGTGTCCAAAAATTTAAAAATGTATATATATATATATATATATATTTATACCCGTTACTCGTAGAGTAAAAGTGTATATTGTATTCGTGCAAAAGTATGTAACAGGGAGAAGGAAGGGTTTCCGACCCTATAAAGTATATATATTCTTGGTCAGGGTCACTAGCCGAGTCGATATAGCCATGTCTGTCTGTCCGTCTGTCTGTCCGTCTGTCCGTCTCTCCGTCTATCCGTCTGTCTCTCCGTATGAACGCTGAGATCTCGGAAACTATAAAAGCTAGAGGATTGGCATTTGGCATGAAGATTCTTGGAGTTCATACGCAGCGCAAGTTTATTTCAAGAAGGTGCCACGCCTCTCTAACGACCACAATAGCTTATATACGATTTTGAAAATTTAAATATTTCGGAAATGTAAAAATGCAGTTTTGTTGTGTTTATCAATACCTATCGAAATGTAGAATTTTTTAAATCCGACCATTCGTTAAAAAGTTATTGCTGATCAAAGTTTATATCTCCATCTCCCTCGCACTCCCTTTAGCCGAGTGACGGGTATTAGATAGTCGGGACACCAACCCGACTATAGCGTTCTCTCATGTTTTTTTTGCACTAATCACGAATCTGGCCAGGAAAACGGTCTCCAAGAGAAGGATTTCGAAAATTTCTCCATGAAAGTCGAAAAATTTGTAAGCCCCTATAAATTTCTCCTTGAGAGTCGAAAAAATGTGATTTCGGGTTTTTTTAAACACCTATAAATTTAAGAAAAACATTTAAAGACCATTTTTTGTTTTTAAAAACGAAATTTTTTAAAATCTGGACCGTGAAGACGGTTTTTTAACCAAATTCGTAATTATTGCATCAAAATATATGAAGAACATAAGCTTTCATTTTAGAATTCTTGTATTTAATAAAAACAAGAGAGAACGCTATAGTCGGGTTGGTGTCCCGACTATCTAATACCCGTCACTCGGCTAAAGGGAGTGGGAGGGAGATGGAGACATAAACTTTGATCAGCTATAACTTTTTAACGAATGGTCCGATTTAAAAAATTTCTTCTACATTTCGATAGGTATTGATAAGCACAACAAAACTGCATTTTTACTTTTCCGAAATATTTAAATTTTTGAAATCGTTGATAAGCTATTGTGGGCGTTAGAGCAGGCGTGGCACCTTCTGGAAACAAACTTGCGCTGCGTAGGAACTCCAAGAATCTTCATGCCAAATACCAATCCTCTAGCTTTTATAGTTTCCGAGATCTCAGCGTTCATACAGACAGACAGACAGACGGACAGACGGACATGGCTATATCGACTCGGCTAGTGACCCTGATCAAGAATATATATACTTTATAGCATGCGCGGATCCACGGGGGGTGATATGGGTGATATATCACCCCCCACTCGGGTGAAAAATGAAAGAAATTTTGGTACTCAAAAAGTATGCAACAAAAAAATTGTTCTGATATCACCCCCCACAACAGAATCCTGGATCCGCCACTGCTTTATAGGGTCGGAAATGCTTCCTTCTAGCTGTTACATACTTTTGCACGAATACAATATACCCTTTTACTCTACGAGTAACGGGTATAAAAACGTGAATTTGATTTGATAAAATTTTTCGCTTTCTTGAATTTCTTCATATCTGGTATGTTAAAGCAACATATTAACGGTAATGTGCGCTGTGAATTTTAAATGAACAGCCTGTGATGTCCTCTCCCATTAAAATTTAAATATTTTGAAAAAATAGAAAATATCATCGATATATCGATATTTTAAATTGATATTTTCAAATATCATTAATGATATTTTTTCAAAAACCAAATATCATCGATACGATATTTTCTAAAAATTCGACAACCCTAGTTCAAAATGTTAAATTTCCCGGCTTGTTTTATTCGGTAGGATGTATTAATGTTTAAAATAAAACGAAAACTGGCCCAATCGGGTGGATATATGCCGAGATATAAGAAAAAATCGGAAAAATGTCCAAAATGGTTGACTGTAAACTAGTGTAATTAGTTCAATACTACAATTATAATTAATAAAATATTACCAGGAGAAGATACATTACAACAAATCTTTAAAAACGAAGGGTGGGAACATTACTACTATTTGGACCGCAGCTGTATATTTCTACCTTTTATGGCTAAGTTTTCTTTTCACTTTAACACTAAAACAACCATGAATCCGTTTGCCATTAATAGCCTTGCAATTTTGGTCAATTTTCGAATTTTTCGAACTTTGAGGTCATTTTGCTAAGAATCCTTGCGTCGGGGAATTTATTGGAAAACGCAGTTTAACTTGGGAATTCGGAAAGAATTCAAATTTATCGCATCCATTAAGGTAAATTTAAAAAGCATTAATTTTGTAACACTGTGTTAATTTTTATAATTATTTTATGTGTTAACGTAAAAGAAAAAAGCGTTAATAATTTTTCATTAATAACTAATAATAACTTGAACAAATTGAAAAACGTTTTTGTTTAAGTTTTTCTTAGGGAAATTACACAAACGTATTAATTTTTTTCTTAAAATGGCCTTTGTTGCATTAGACCTCAAATAACACTTTTTGTGTTTCGTTTGACGTAAAATATACGAAAAACAAATCTTAATTAATTCCTTGTATGCTTTTAAATCAGGAAGCCATTATGAGATCTGCAACAAGATGGGGCACTGGGTTTTTTTTTGCCACTTCGTTTTTTTTAATGACTTGTAATGGCCACGGAAGACTTATAGAGCCGCCAAGTAGAGCTTCAGCTTGGCGCTTTGGATTTCAAACACCACCAGACTACAACGACCACGAATTATACTGTGGCGGGTTTACTCGACAATGGAAAAGAAATGGTGGTAAATGTGGAGAGTGCGGGGACGCGTGGGATGTTCCGGAGCCACGTCCTCATGAATATGGTGGCCAATGGGGAGAAGGCTTAATTGTGCGGAGTTATGCGCCTGGATCCAAAATGACGATTCGGGTTGAATTAACTGCTAGTCATATGGGGTAAAAAAAGTATATTACACTCACGAAAAATTATGTAAAATCAACTATGAATAAAATAAAATTTAAAAAAACTAATAGTTTACCTATTAAATAGTAGTTTACCTATAAAATGTTAGTGTACCCAAAAAACTATTACTTCTACAATATAAATGGTTTTTTCTAATTATTTTTTGTATTTACTTTTTTTTTTTTTTCGGTAGAGGATTGAAACATAACGACTTGTTTCTATTTTTATATCTTACAGTTTATTTTTTTAAAAATCGTTTAGAATTAAGTTCCGTTTTCAAATTTATGCATCACTTGAGACTCGTTTGGGTTATTTTAATATTTGGTATGCAACTTTGATGGATATATTAATATCTTTCAGAAAAATATTTTAAAAAATTTTAAAATTTAAATTTAAGTATTTTTAAGAGAATTTAAAATGAAAAAATTCTATGCGCCGGAATACACGCGGTTTCCGAATAAAATAATTATCCTCATGTTGCTTCTTCAATTCTTCTCGGGGTAGGTAAAACAAAATGTTGTATTTACAAGGCCTACTAGTAAAGACAACGATTTTACTTTAGCAACTTTGGATCATACAAAATCGGAGCTTACTTTTAAAAAGATTTTTAAAAATAAACGGTAATATTTCGATTTCTTTTGAGATTGTGGCCCAATTTGCGTGTCACGTTTCACATGGAGTGAGCCTAATGTGGTTTTCTTCCTGCGCTGGGAATCGACTCAAGGCCGCAATAATCGGAGTCTAGCACACTAAGCAAAAGGCTTCCGAAGAATGATTTTCGCCAAGGAAAATCAATAGACTTATAATTAACATTCAAAAAAAATCTTCTGCAAAAGCGGAATTTGAACTCACAACCCAGAGATTATGGAGCAGACACTGTAACCAATCTAAGCCCAAAAAAATAGTCGATCTTAAATTAAGAATAATATTTTTAAAATAAAAAAAATCCATGAAAAAAAAAAAAAAAATTGTGGTGTTACTAAATACAACAAATCTACAAAATACATGAAAACTAATGAAGTAGTTTTGCTACCATTTTAATTGTGATGTGATTTGCCAAAGGAAAAAAACAAGAAAATGCTTTTCTATTATTTTACATACGATGCAATAACCCAAAAAATAGAATATATATTGAGTTGATATTACATAGTTTTTTTTTGTGTTTAGTTTTGCCTAAAATTGAACATTACATATGCATATGCTTACAGATATTTCGAGTTTCGGATATGTCCAAATCAAATTGCTAAACAGTTTTGCTTGGACCAAAATATATTGCTTATACTTGGAGGCTCTCCCTCTCAGCCAATTCCATCTGACCTCAATATCCGCTTCTATCCGCGAAACGGAAGTCGCATTTATGAAATTAGGGCACAGTTACCTGGTAAATAAATTTCTTAAAAATATAAATGCATTATTTTACCACTATATATTTCAGATTTTACATGTGAACAATGTGTTCTGCAATGGCGTTATGTTGCGGGAAATAATTGGGGCATGTGTAGCAATGGCAATGGCGCCGTTGGGTGTGGCCCACAAGAGGAATTTCGTTCGTGTTCGGATATTGCCCTAACTACAGGGGATCGGACTTCTATTGGTCATAGTCATCCCTTAAATCCAAGACCTACACAATCTAATAGAATGACTACCATCACGGAACATAATTCAGTAAAATATAGTGATACACTGAAGTCCACTGTAATTATTTCGCTGGTATTAATATGTATTGTTTTTTTGTGTGCTGTTGGAATCTGCTACATATTTAATAAGCACAATAATTTAAGTAACAAACAATTAATTAATAATCTGAAAAAAAAAATGTTTTTTTTAAATTCAATCCAAAAATCAATGCTTGAATGTGTCGCAATTAAAACTCCATGTAATCTTACAGATGTTGCACTAGAAAACCCACCAATCCCACCCCCAAGAACTAAAAGATTAGATAAATCAACCAGTAACATAGAATTAAAAACACTCAAAGTCTAAGAGATGTTATTAATTTCAAGATCAAAGACTATACACATTTATTTATGCTTATAATTTAAGATTTACATATGTTTTATAGTTATAACTGTATAGATCTAAGCCTATAAAAAACTTTCACGAGGCGCCACAGCTTGAGACCTAGCCGAATCGAAGGTGCCAGTTAAATATTAATTATTTTTTAATATTGGATCAAAAATTTTGATCCAAAATAAAACAAATTTAAAATTTATTTGAAATAATTTTAATTTTTTTAGGATTTAAAAAAAACGATAACACATTGAGTTTGCCTAAGTCGAGTACTTCGAATATCAGTTATATCCAGTTATATCTCAGCAGGGTCAGTTACGAGCCAAACCTTAACTTAAAAACAACTTCATTACCATTTTTTTTGATAAATGAGGCATTTCGAAGCATAATTTGCCACTACGACTATAGTCAATCAGCTTTGGTACTCTTTAGTTATTCAGAGTTGCAAAATTGCAAAATAGTGTAAACGCATTTGGCAATACCAAATTTCAGAGAAAGGGCAATGCTTGTTGAACTTAGGGTCACACTTTGCCTGTTCGTTCTTCTGCATGCTAAAAAATGGGATTTCTAACCCTCTAAAATGTGTAATTTTTCGATCGTTGCTATAGCAGCTGAATGATAAGTAGTCCGATTTCTTTAACATTTAATTAGAAATTCAAAAATATTTCATAAAGGTATGCCCAAGAGTAAAATATCAAATTAACTGTATTTCAACTTCCAAAGTGTCAACTTCCTAAGTAAGTGAGGCTGCAGCCGAACTGCTCGATTGGCACGGAAGGATCTTCGACGTCTCGGGAAGAACGCGGCGGATCAGCGGACGGTTTTCCGATTCATCCTCGCCATCCTCGAACTGTAGTCCTCCGCAGTGACTTTAGGGTCCGGAGGGCCTGACTCGTCGGGTAGGTAGACCGGCGGAGTCTGGGTGCCCCGTGTCAAGTTTTCCTTTGAAATACGTTTTGCAAAGGCCTTTTGGCGTAGTTGTGAGTGTCTGGGTATCCCGGAGGGATGTACATTGTGAATCAGGTAGAGTGTCGGACCTTTCCGCGGCCACGTCCTCCAACCTAGCGCGTAATTCTCGAGCGTCCAAGAGAGATCCTCGAGTCTTCCAAAGCGAGGAGCGGTGGGGGTGAAGGAGTTTCCTCCAGGTATGGACCCTCTGAGCGTACGCCGGGTACCTTAAATACGACCGACTTGATATCAATGCGGATCAAAGCGGCGTTGTACCTAGCGACCGGACAGTGTGGTAATATTGATAGTCGTATGAGAAGTTGGTGTTATACCCAGTGTACCGTGGGTGGCCATCTCGCGAATCTCGCCGCGTCGCCGGGATGTGAGTAATAAGGCTCCTCTGGGAGACGACCTCCTGAATGGGAGTATCGCTCGCCGTGTCCTATGTTAGACCGAACGATTTCGAAGATTTCACTTAATTTACGCGCTCTGTCTTCGGGGTTCTTAATTTCGACGGCGGATCCGGGGGTTACCTCGTCGTACAGCGTGGAGTTGATGGCAAGCGCTATTTCTGGCAACCACTGACCCCAGGAACTTTGATCGCCTTCCGAGATTTGGGGTTATCATTGCCTTAACGGTGCGATTTGTCCTCTCGGTGGGGGTTTCTTGCGGGCAATATGGAGCCGTATACTGAATTTCAACTCCGAGGGTGGCGAAAAATGCCCTCAGAGCTCCTCTAGTAAATTGGTTGGAGTTATCAAACACGAACTTTCGGGGACTTATCACGCGTTCTGGACTTGCGCAGCAGTAGCTTTTCGTAGTGGTAGCTCGACCCACTTAGAAAAAGAGTATGGAAAACTAGGAGCATGGTGTTCCCTTGTTTTGACCGCGGTATAGGGCCCTCAAAGACCGCGCACAATATAACAAAGGGTTCGTTTGTCACTCGCGTTAACATCTTACCTGCCGCCTTGGTCTGGCCAGTCTTAAATCTCGCATGTTTTTCGAACTCCCAGATGCTTAGCCGAAGGAGCGTCGTGACATTCTCGGAGAACCCGAATCCTATTTGGACTTGAAAGCCAAATCGGACTCGTAGCTGTGTTTTGCCAGCGTGTGGCATCATACGTGTTCGCGGATTTTAAAAAAAATTGAGAAAGAGCAATATCGGTCTGTGATTCGATTCATATTTATGGAAGGGAAATCGCGCAGCGAAATCAAAGAGCGCTTGGATGCTGAGTACGGTGACTCTTCTCCTTCGATGGCGACCGTCAAAAATTGGTTTAACGAGTCGCACGTCAGTTTTTGATGAGCCACGCCCAGGTGTGGTACACACCAGAGACCAAGGAACAGTGGAAACACTGAATTTCACCTGGCCAACCTGCTCCGAAGAAGGCGAAGACGGAAAGGTGATGGCCCCCGTTTTTTGGGATTCACAAGGTGTGATCTACACCGACTACCTAGAGAAGGGCAAAACGATCACAGGGCTATACTATGCCGAATTATTGGGCCGATTCGCCGCCGAATTGCAGAAAACACGGCCACACTTGGCGAAGAAAAAAGTGTTCTTCCATCATGACAACGCACCGGCTCACACTTCCGCCCTCGCCAAGGCCAAATTGGTCGAATTGGGCTACGAACTGCTACCCCATCCACCATATTCTCCAGATTTGGCCCCGTGTGACTTCTTTTTGTTTCCAAACTAGAAAAAGTCTCTCGCTGGACAAAAATTTGCGTCGAATGAGGAGGTCGTCGCCGCCACAGAGGCCTATTTTGCAGACCTCGAGAAAACGTATTTTTCTGACGGGTTAAAGAAGTTGGAGCATCGCTGGGTCAAGTGTATCGAGCTAAAAGGAGACTATTTTCAGAAATAAATCGCCACTTTTCCAAAATTTTTGTTTTTCTTTTGGAGGCTAAGTACTTATCGGATTACCCCCGTTCTTCTTTAGCTGCAATGGATTTTACTAAGGTAAGTTTTGTCACTTTTTATACCCGTTACTCGTAGAGTTAAAGGGTATATTGTATTCGTGCAAAAGTATGTAACAGCTAGAAGGAAGCATTTCCGACCCTATAAAGTATATATATTCTTTATCAGAATCACTAGCCGAGTCGATCTAGCCATGTCAGTCTGTCCGTCTGTCCGTCCGTATGAACGCTGAGATCTCGGAAACTATAAAAGCTAGAGGATTGGTATTTGGCATGAAGATTCTTGGAGTTCCTACGCAGCGCAAGTTTGTTTCAAGAAGGTGCCACGCCCCCTCTAACGCCCACAATCGCATATATACGATTTTAAAAATTTAAATATTTCGGAAATGTAAAAATGCAGTTTTGTTGTGCTTATCAATACCTATCAAAATGTTGAAGAAATTTTTTAGATCGGACCATTTGTTAAAAAGTTATGGCTCATCAAAGTTTATATCTCCATCTCCCTCGCACTCCCTTTAGCCGAGTGACGGGTATTAGATAGTCGGGACACCAACCCGACTATAGCGTTCTCTCTTGTTTTAATCTATAGTAGCCTCATATTTCCCTTGTTGAAATTAGACCCATACGCACACAATACATTAAAAATATAAGGCTACTACAGATAGAAAAAAAGTGACAAAACTGACCTTAGTAAAATGCATTGTAGATCAAGAAGTAGAGGTCGCCCAACGCACATACGCCATTCGCCCATACTCTTTTTTACCAATACCATGGGAGCGCTGTGTGGACTTCGTGACGGTTCGATGGTATCTTCCCGGAGTAATTCTTCCACTTGCGTATCGATCACTTACTACATTTCAGGGTTTTTGTGATAATACCTTTGTTTTAGCGGTTTACTAATCGGTGTTCCGGTACATTTGACACCCCTCGAAGCTCATCGAAGAGGGTCAATTCTTGGGTTATAAATTCCCTTTGATCGGGAGTTAAGTCATCTTTTTCCGCCGCCTGCCGATCATCCTGTAACTGGTAACCTTAGTCTGGTAGAAAATGTCCAGGGATCCGTTTCTAACCTCACGGTCGAACCATTCCTTCCAAAAATCTCGTACATGGCACGAGGAACTTCTTTGGGGTCGACTCCGTGTGTCGCTATCTTTTCTTTAAGCACAGCGATCAAGGCAAACGGATCGGATTCTTCGTTAAAACGCAAGTTCCATTTCTGCATTCGCTCAGGTAAAAGATGCCGAGGGACGTTATGCAGTTATTCCACGACATTGTTTGGTTCATTCATTAGAGCAAATTTTCCCAGCCTATACGTTTTTATGTAAGTGCGGGCAATACAGATGTCAGCTGCAATGAGCAATTAATGAGCAAAATTGTAAAAACCGATGAGCACTTCTATAGTTTTTTTGGTATTTTAAAATACCTCCATACGTTACTACCTAGACCGATGAGCAACGAGCAAAATTGAATCCAAAAAGTACAATTTTGCTCATAAAAATTAATTTTGTTATACCCGTTACTCGTAGAGTAAAAGGGTATATTGTATTTGTGCAAAAGTATGTAACAGGTAGAAGGAAGATTTTCCGACCCTATAAAGTATATATATTCTTGATCAGGATCACTAGCCGAGTCGATCTAGCCATGTCCGTCTGTCCGTCCGGATGAACGCTGAGATCTCGGAAACTACATAAGCTAGAATATTGGTATTACCAACACATATTCTTGGGCTTCCTACGCAGCGGAAGTTTATTTCAGACGACCGCCACGCCCCCTCTAACGCCCACATTCGCCCATAGTCGCCCACACACGATACTAAAATGTGTCTGGCGCCCACATTTTCAAAGATTTCTGAGAAGTATAAATGCAATTTTGTTGTGTTTGGTTCTACCTATCGAAATGTAGAAGAAATTTTTTTAATCGGACCATTTGATAAAAAGTTAAGCCTGATCAAAGTTTATATCTCCATCCTTCTCGCACTCCCTTTAGCCGAGTGACGGGTATTAGATAGTCGGGACACAAACCCAACTATAGCGTTCTCTCTTGTTCTTTTTAATTAAATTTTCACAATTTTCGCTTTATAGAAACTACTGCCGGATATGATAAAATTAAAAACAATTACATATGTAATTTTTGTACTGCCCAAAAATTTTTATAACGTTTTAAAAATGTCTGCTTTCATGGCAAAACACACTATTCATTTTACAGCTTTGAAATTTAACGTTTAAATTCTAAGTGACCATGCCATCTTATTAAAACAAATCCCAGTAAATATACCGTTGTCCCTTTCTAAGCCCCTAATGAATGCTCTAATGAATGAGCCGAACAATGTCGTTGAATAACCGCATGATGATTGGAACAAAGTTTCCATTTAAACATTCTTTCTATCTCTTGTAGTTTTTGAAAAGATTGCGTTTATATCTGAAAATAGCGGATGAACAAGGCAGGACAACTACACTGGGCAACATTTGTATGGTTTTGAAATGTAGCTGCATTTTGGATTTCAAAACCTGAAAGCACTCATCAATACGATTTAAGAAATTGTAACGAACTGATTTGTTAGGTCTGCTCGCTACGAGAATTCGTGCAGCTAGCTCAGTAAAGTTGTGTGTTCGTACCACCAAATTTATATAAACGTGACCGCCCAGTAGGTCAGTGAGAACGCACAGAATTCTCGGGTTCTTAGTGGGTTTATTACGGGTGTAGTAGTGCAGTGATCTTGAAGGTTCTGCTGGCTTCGATATCGGCACACGTGGCCGCCGACGACTCCGGGTCGCCTTAATGACTCGGTGCTCCCCTCATTGACTGGGTGCTCCGGTCTTGTAGCTCCCTCGACGATCCTCAAAGCTCCTTAAAGATCCTTGAAGCTCCCTGAAGATCCTTGAAGCTCCCTGAAGACGCTGGGCGCTGCTCGTCTCTGACGTGTGGAATCGAAGACTACTCCTAGCGCCTTGGACTCGCCAGCTGCGCGGGTATAGGGAAGCGTCACCGTTCTCAGACTAGGGTGAACAGACCACCACCTGTCCCTTGCTCTGTCCCAGATGGTCCCACTAGTGTTTCACTTACATCGCGCTGGCAGTCCAAGTTACTCAGTAATACTGCTTCACTTCGCTTCTACGCCTAGTGTAAACGAAAGTTCCGCCCTAGCTTCACCCTGTGGCTTATCGCTCGTGACGTTTCCTTCGATCTGTCGTGATGCGTTGGCTGGCTTGCTGCTGACGATGTCCTTCGCTCTGCTCCTGGATATGCTGGCTGCGTGGCTGGACGTAGCGTGGCTTCTGGTACTCGGGATCTTGGTCATACGCCGATCCGGGACTACACGACTCAACCGCAGGGCTCTTCTGGAGTTCTCCACTTGAAGCCACAAACGATTGACCGATCTCCCTTCTGGCTTGCTTCACTCGGGGTTCAGACACACGCCGCTCCGGGACTACACGACTGGCTTATTGCGCCAGAAGGGAGATCGGTCAATCGTTGTGGTAGACAGGTTTCTCCCCGAGCTCACGATTTCTTGTCGCAGGCTTACACCGCTCAAACTGTGATTGACTCTCCGTGCGAGATGCGAGGATTTAGTTTAGACAGAAATGAAACGGATCGCCTTGACCTAGCCGTGTGATGCCCTCTGGACCTCAGCTACCTGTGTCTCAATTCGGAGATTAGAGGGCCTCCGGGAACCGTTATTTGCCTCTTCGCCACGCCGCTACTACGCGAATCGGCCGCGTAAATGGTAAACGGACGGCCATCCGCTGTTGCAGGATTTTGTAGGGAGTTATTCAACTCCTCACAATATATTGCATTTATAAATCAATTTTTGCAGCAAATTTTATATAACACGCAGTGCTATAATGTGCATTATCTTTATCTTTGCGCGTAATTTCGGAAAAAATAAAATATTAACGCTGTGAAAAATGAAAACATGAGCGAAAAAAGAGCCGCACGCGATTTTAATGTACACTGAGGGACTGGCTAAAACTCAACTCTGAAGAATTGGTTGGCGAAGATGGCCTTTCTACAGTTGACAGCATACATGGGAGAAGAACAAAACGGCTGCTACTAAGTGGTTCCGGGGCTTCTTAAGGCGACACTCCGCTCTGGCACTTTGTAAACCTGAGGCCACCACTTTGTCCCGAGCAACAAGTTTTAACGTGACGAATATTAGGCTGTTTTTCAACTTATTGAAAGAAGTCCTGTTAAAACATTCATTCTCGCCATTTAACATATGGAACATAGATGAGATAGGCGTAACAACGGTTCAAACTCCGCAAAAAGTACTTGCGCGTCGTGTAATGAAGCAAGTAGGAAGAGTGACTTCAGCCGAAAGGGGAACGCTTGTAACATTAGCCATGGCAGTTTCAGCAGGAGGACGTTCTTCGCCACCATTTTTTGTATTTCCCAGAAAAAACTTCAAATCTCACATTATTAATGGAGGACCGTTAGGATGGGTCGGAGTGGCAAATCCTAGTGGCTGGATGAAATCTGAAGACTTTTTAGGTTACCGAGGAACCGACTCTTCTAATTTTAGACAATCATGCAGCTGGGCTCGAATATTGCAAAGAAAGCGGTATAGTTATTTTGTCGCTTCCACCGCACCGTTTTTGGTCCTTTAAAAACACCAATAAACTCCAAAATTCGATCATTGGATGACAGAAATTCCGGGTAAAACAATGACAATATATGGCATTCCCTTGATTACCAGAACGGGGTTGCCATTAGCGGTTACAAGCAAAACCATTGTTTCCGGCTTTCAATGCACCAGAACCGAGTTGGCTAAGGAGCAGAATCAGGAAAAAGTTAAGAAACTACCGCCCGCAGCACATTACCCCACTATGTGGCGACATTGCCCCACAATAATGGCTTCAGTTTTTAATTTCTTATAAATCGCCAAGTACATTAAAATTAAAGGGAAATATCACATTTTAAAGCTTGGTGCTAACCGCACTCAACAATAAAAATAGAAATATGATAATGTATCACAAGATGGACAAAAAAAAGCTTTTAAAAAAATTGCTGACGAAATTGCCCTACTCTCCCCTACTTTGTTCAGCCCAAAACATTTTTATAACGTGGCCATTACACACTATTAATTTTACAGCTTTTAACCTGAATGATTTAACGAGTTAAAGTTATACAAATTATAAAGTTTTAATTTTACGTTTAAATTCAAAGTGACCATGCCATCTTGTCGTGGTGTAGGGGAATGTGTGAGTCGCGATTGATCTGCGAATAGATAGCGCGGCTTACTGTGAATAAGGACACTAACTCGTATTAATTATTGTATTTAATGAATATGAATGCATCTTGCGATGTGTCGTTCTCGCGGAGCTGACGTTGCTCGTCTCGTTCTCGTTAAAACCATTATTCGCCAACTTGATTCCGAGTTGCCACACCGTTGCTGTCTAATGGTTCTCCATCAGAACTGGATCCTCGTCATCGTCGGAAACATCCAGCTCAGGGATGTTGGAGCACCACGGCTTGATTTTGTCGGAGGAATAGACAGAACAGTATTTACGTCCTGTAATCTGAATACCAGGGATTTCTTCGATTACATAACGATCATTCCCAAGGACCTTGACGACGATATATGGTCCTCGGTAGTGTGGTTCGAGCTTGCGCGACTCGCCTGTAGCAGCTGGTTCATTTTCAACGACTATAAAATTACCTGTGGAGTAGATAGAAGGGTTAGCGTGTTTGGTATCAAAGCGTTGTTTCCATTTAGCTCGCTCGCTTGCAATATTGACGAGCGCTTGGTTTCTGTTGTCAATGACAGATTCCTTCTCGTCTATTTCCAAATCGGTGTGTATAGCTGCAGTGAGATGATTCTGGACTACGTCAATAGGATTCGAGTTGAACACCAAAACAATTAGGCTGAATCCTGATGTATCGTTCTTTTGAGAGTTTACGCTCCATTGAAGATTGTGTTGAATCTGGTTGTGCTTGCAGTATTCTTCAAATTGTTTCGAGGTAAACGCAGTTCCACAATCGGATATTATTATCCTCGGCAGACCGAAGTAGCTGGAAACTTCATTTAGAATGTTCAGCACTGGCAGGGTTCTTGTGCTTTTAACTGCCTTTACAAGCAGATATTTACTGAAGGAATCAGATAAGGCTAGTATATGGGTATTTCCGCGTTTGCTTCGAACAAACGGTCCCAAATGATCAATGTGAATCCTGCGAAATGGTACTGGATCGGCGTCATTATAATGCATGCAACCTTCGGGCTTGGCTCCTTTAGATTTGTAGTAGCAGCATTGAATGAATGTTGAGATATATTCTTTTACTTATTTCCGCATTCTGAAACCACAACTTTTCTTGAATTCGTCCGATTGTTTTGTCCAGACCAAAATGTCCAAAATCATCATGGCACATCTTAACAATGCGCCACCTCACGGACTTTGGTACAACGAAGGCTATTCCTTTTTCGACCTTGCGATATAGACGGTGATTTTTGATGACGTAATCAGCTTGAAGTTGTTTTAGCTGATTTCCAGTACGATGTTCCTTCAATACAGCAAACATTTGGACGAGGGCCTCATCCTGAAGCTGCATAGTTAGCAACCAGTCATCGACGTTAGTAATTATGGTGCGCACCATTTCCTGTACGGATTTTTCAGAAGTCAAATCGAGTGCGGCTCATGGCATCCACATGGGCCATTTTACTACCATCACGATGAAGGAATTCGCAGTCGTAGAAGTATTTTAATCCACCAACATGCGACTTGAGGGATCAATTCTTGATTGACTTTTACCTTGGCGATGGCGAAACAATCAGTAACGAGTCGGAAGGGTTTCCCTAGAATATACACCCTGAACCTTTGTAGCGTTTCTACGACGGCCAACGTTTCGAGTTCGTAGATATGGTATCTACTTTCAGCGTCAGTACAGTGCCTACTAAAGTAACACAAGGGTCACCAATTCGTTTTGTCTTGAGATTGCAATAAGACTCCTGCTAGTCCGATCGCACAAGCATCTGTGTGTACCTCATGGTGTGCAGCAAAGTCGTTCAGAACTAGAACTGGAACGCAGCATAATTTGTCGATTAGCTCGTTAAAAGCCCGTTGCAGGTTATTTCCCGAATCAAAGCTGCTTTGCTTTAGGGGTTTTGTGATTAAGGAGTAGCTTTCAACAAACTTTCGAAAGAATACCGTCAGACCCAAAAATCGTTTGACCTCCTTTACATTACTGGGGACCTTGAAGTTTTAAATGGCGCTCACCTTGTTTTCGCCAGGAGTTATTCTATCTTTGTTGAAAGAAAGAAAGTTATTTCCGATTGAAGAAATTTACATTTATCGTAGCGAAGTGTTAAACCGCTCTCTTTAAGGATTCGGAAGAATTTTTCGAGTCGTTGGATACCCTCATCAAGTGTTTTACTGGGAACAATGACGTCATCTAGATATGCGAGTACCTCACCTGGTTCAAAGCGTCAGTTCAATGCGTCTATTTTGTTCATGACCGCTTGAAATACTGCTGGAGCATTGACGAGACCGAACGGCATGCTGTTATATTCGTAGTGGCCGTCTGAAGTTACAAATGCGGTTAATGGTTTGGATGATATCCCATACGCAAGTCCAGCTGAGAAAAATAGGCATTCCCGGCTAATTGGGCAAATTGCTACTCCAGATTTGGCATTGGAAATGGTATTTTGACTGTTATACTGTTAAGACGACGGTAGTCGACGCAAATACGATGTTCACCATTCTGTTTTTCAACGACGACAATTCCAGATGCATAAGGAGAGTCCGATGGAGGAATTATATCACTATCGAGTAACTCGGAGATAATATTACCGACGACAGGTCTGAGTGCATAAGGAGTACGGTAGGGCTTAGTGAAGCAGGGAACGTTTGATGTTAAAGTTATTTCCATTTTGGTTAGAGAACATTTACCGAGCTCCTAAGCTTTCTCCGCAAAGCAAGAAGCGTATTCCAATACCAATTCGTTTATAAGTTCGTTCTCAATTAAGGAACGCTCTTGGCTTGTTTGAATTTTTCGAATATTCTCTACATAACACTCATTACCGTGGATGATCAATTTTTTTCCATTGCGACACAGGGTATCCAAAAGTACTTTTTCCTTTATTAGTTTATCTTCTACAACCAAAACTTCAACTTCGTAATCCGAATTGTCAATTACAATCTTCGCGAAAAGTTTTTTTGTGCAAAGGAATTTCCCACCACCAAACCCGTTCAGAATAACAGCACATCGTTGTAGAGCCCCTACGCGAATGCGACGGTTTCATTGCCGTTTACCGAAATCGATTTGGAGATTAAAGTCAATTTTTTTAATTTTTGGACCAGCTAGCAGAATCGTGTGTTGTGCGGTTGCAGTGCGTGCAACGAGGCTTGCGCTGGGGCTCAGGACATTTCGAAGAATAATGTCCAACTTTCTGACAATTGTAGCATTTAACCGATACTTCGACTTTATCGTTGAAAGGATGTTTTGTAACCAATGAAGAATTCGGCTTCTGAATGCTGACGTTAAGATCCCGTTTGTTTGACATCTGATTGGCGTTATGCTTTATGATATTATGCGCGGAGTATGCAAGAATATCGCGTAAAAGTTCGTTACACGAAACGTAACTGTTGGATATCTTTCCCTTTAAATCGTAGTCGTTAATTCCGTTGATAATATGTGTGCAAATTGCTGAATGTGGTAACTCACCCTATTTACCTAAGGCAAGTATCTTGTAGAAATAATGTGACGGTGACTCGGTGGAATCTCTATTCGTTTTTGATATCTTAAGGTGAAAGTCTGACGGGTTACTGAGACTTGGAAAGTCATTCAAAAATCGTTCAGTAAACTGGGCATGTTTGAAATATATATGTTTTTTGTTGTGACGTAGCAAAGTGAGTTGTGTTGAGTTGGGAATATGTTTTGTGTGTCGTAGCAAAGTGATGTTCGTGTTGAGTTGGGTAGATTCGTTTAGCTGTACTGAACGTTGCCACATCTACGTTAGGCAAATTCGCTACCTTCTGCACATCATCTCGTTAGATCGGGTCGATTGGTTGTTGTTCCTTTTCGTCATGCCTATAACTCGTTGTCTCGCTACCGTTGGCTGGCTGAACTTCGTTTACTGTTGCAGATTTTTGGATTGGTGATGAAATTACTGAAGGATGAAAAGATCGCTCCTGAAGCTCTCGTACCCTTTTCTCCAGCTCGACAACCTTCTTTTTAAGTGACTGGTTTTCTGCACTTATGTACTCATCATGGCATTGTGTATTACTTTCGTTTTACGTTGTGTCCATTTATATTTGCTCTATTTCACTTATTGCGCACTATCCCACTTCTGAGAATGTCACCCACATTCCATTACATTGTCGTGGTGTAGGGGAATGTGTGAGTCGCGATTGATCTGCCAGGAATAAGGCGAATAGATTGCGCGGCTTACGGTGAATAAGGACACTAACTCGTATTAATTATTGTATTTAATGAATATGAATGCATCTTCCGATGTGTCGTTCTCGCGGAGCTGACTTTGCTCGTCTCGTTCTCGTTAAAACCATTATTCGCCAACTTGATTCCGAGTTGCCACACCGTTGCTGTCTAATGGTTCTCCATCAGAACTGGATCCTCGTCATCGTCGGAAACATCCAGCTCAGGGATGTTGGAGCACCACGGCTTGATTTTGTCGGAGGAATAGACAGAACAGTATTTACGTCCTGTAATCTGAATACCAGGGATTTCTTCGATTACATAACGATCATTCCCAAGGACCTTGACGACGATATATGGTCCTCGGTAGTGTGGTTCGAGCTTGCGCGACTCGCCTGTAGCAGCTGGTTCATTTTCAACGACTATAAAATTACCTGTGGAGTAGATAGAAGGGTTAGCGTGTTTGGTATCAAAGCGTTGTTTCCATTTAGCTCGCTCGCTTGCAATATTGACGAGCGCTTGGTTTCTGTTGTCAATGACAGATTCCTTCTCGTCTATTTCCAAATCGGTGTGTATAGCTGCAGTGAGATGATTCTGGACTACGTCAATAGGATTCGAGTTGAACACCAAATCAATTAGGCTGAATCCTGATGTATCGTTCTTTTGAGAGTTTACGCTCCATTGAAGATTGTGTTGAATCTGGTTGTGCTTGCAGTATTCTTCAAATTGTTTCGAGGTAAACGCAGTTCCACAATCGGATATTATTATCCTCGGCAGACCGAAGTAGCTGGAAACTTCATTTAGAATGTTCAGCACTGGCAGGGTTTTTGTGCTTTTAACTGCCTTTACAAACAGATATTTACTGAAGGAATCAGATATGGCTAACGGTCCCAAATGATCAATGTGAATCCTGCGAAATGGTACTGGATCGGCGTCATTATAATGCATGCAACCTTCGGGCTTGGCTCCTTTAGATTTGTAGTAGCAGCATTGAATGAATGTTGAGATATATTCTTTTACTTATTTCCGCATTCTGAAACCACAACTTTTCTTGAATTCGTCCGATTGTTTTGTCCAGACCAAAATGTCCAAAATCATCATGGCACATCTTAACAATGCGCCACCTCACGGACTTTGGTACAACGAAGGCTATTCCTTTTTCGACCTTGCGATATAGACGGTGATTTTTGATGACGTAATCAGCTTGAAGTTGTTTTAGCTGATTTCCAGTACGATGTTCCTTCAATACAGCAAACATTTGGACAAGGGCCTCATCCTGAAGCTGCATAGTTAGCAACCAGTCATCGACGTTAGTAATTATGGTGCGCACCATTTCTTGTACGGATTTTTCAGAAGTCAAATCGAGTGCGGCTCATGGCATCCACATGGGCCATTTTACTACCATCACGATGAAGGAATTCGCAGTCGTAGAAGTATTTTAATCCACCAACATGCGACTTGAGGGATCAATTCTTGATTGACTTTTACCTTGGCGATGGCGAAACAATCAGTAACGAGTCGGAAGGGTTTCCCTAGAATATACACCCTGAACCTTTGTAGCGTTTCTACGACGGCCAACGTTTCGAGTTCGTAGATATGGTATCTACTTTCAGCGTCAGTACAGTGCCTACTAAAGTAACACAAGGGTCACCAATTCGTTTTGTCTTGAGATTGCAATAAGACTCCTGCTAGTCCGATCGCACAAGCATCTGTGTGTACCTCATGGTGTGCAGCAAAGTCGTTCAGAACTAGAACTGGAACGCAGCATAATTTGTCGATTAGCTCGTTAAAAGCCCGTTGCAGGTCATTTCCCGAATCAAAGCTGCTTTGCTTTACCTTACGCAACAATCGCGTAAGGGGTTTTGTGATTAAGGAGTAGTTTTCAACAAACTTTCGAAAGAATACCGTCAGACCCAAAAATCGTTTGACCTCCTTTACATTACTGGGGACCTTGAAGTTTTAAATGGCGCTCACCTTGTTTTCGCCAGGAGTTATTCCATCTTTGTTGAAAGAAAGAAAGTTATTTCCGATTGAAGAAATTTACATTTATCGTAGCGAAGTGTTAAACCGCTCTCTTTAAGGATTCGGAAGAATTTTTCGAGTCGTTGGATACCCTCATCAAGTGTTTTACTGGGAACAATGACGTCATCTAGATATGCGAGTACCTCACCTGGTTCAAAGCGTCAGTTCAATGCGTCTATTTTGTTCATGACCGCTTGAAATACTGCTGGAGCATTGACGAGACCGAACGGCATGCTGTTATATTCGTAGTGGCCGTCTGAAGTTACAAATGCGGTTAATGGTTTGGATGATATCCCATACGCAAGTCCAGCTGAGAAAAATAGGCATTCCCGGCTAATTGGGCAAATTGCTACTCCAGATTTGGCATTGGAAATGGTATTTTGACTGTTATACTGTTAAGACGACGGTAGTCGACGCAAATACGATGTTCACCATTCTGTTTTTCAACGACGACAATTCCAGATGCATAAGGAGAGTCCGATGGAGGAATTATATCACTATCGAGTAACTCGGAGATAATATTACCGACGACAGGTCTGAGTGCATAAGGAGTACGGTAGGGCTTAGTGAAGCAGGGAACGTTTGATGTTAAAGTTATTTCCATTTTGGTTAGAGAACATTTACCGAGCTCCTAAGCTTTCTCCGCAAAGCAAGAAGCGTGTTCCAATACCAATTCGTTTATAAGTTCGTTCTCAATTAAGGAACGCTCTTGGCTTGTTTGAATTTTTCGAATATTCTCTACATAACACTCATTACCGTGGATGATCAATTTTTTTCCATTGCGACACAGGGTATCCAAAAGTACTTTTTCCTTTATTAGTTTATCTTCTACAACCAAAACTTCAACTTCGTAATCCGAATTGTCAATTACAATCTTCGCGAAAAGTTTTTTTGTGCAAAGGAATTTCCCACCACCAAACCCGTTCAGAATAACAGCACATCGTTGTAGAGCCCCTACGCTTTCGGCGAATGCGACGGTTTCATTGCCGTTTACCGAAATCGATTTGGAGATTAAAGTCAATTTTTTTAATTTTTGGACCAGCTAGCAGAATCGTGTGTTGTGCGGTTGCAGTGCGTGCAACGAGGCTTGCGCTGGGGCTCAGGACATTTCGAAGAATAATGTCCAACTTTCTGACAATTGTAGCATTTAACCGATACTTCGACTTTATCGTTGAAAGGATGTTTTGTAACCAATGAAGAATTCGGCTTCTGAATGCTGACGTTAAGATCCCGTTTGTTTGACATCTGATTGGCGTTATGCTTTATGATATTATGCGCGGAGTATGCAAGAATATCGCGTAAAAGTTCGTTACACGAAACGTAACTGTTGGATATCTTTCCCTTTAAATCGTAGTCGTTAATTCCGTTGATAATATGTGTGCAAATTGCTGAATGTGGTAACTCACCCTATTTACCTAAGGCAAGTATCTTGTAGAAATAATGTGACGGTGACTCGGTGGAATCTCTATTCGTTTTTGATATCTTAAGGTGAAAGTCTGACGGGTTACTGAGACTTGGAAAGTCATTCAAAAATCGTTCAGTAAACTGGTGCCATGTTTGAAATATATATCGTTTTTTGTTGTGACGTAGCAAAGTGCATGTTGCGTGGTTGAGTTGGGTATATATCGTTTTGCTGTGTCGTAGCAAAGTGCATGTTGCGTGGTTGAGTTGGGTAGATTTCGTTTAGCTGTGACTGAGACGTTGCCACATCTACGTTAGGCAAATTCGCTACCTTCTGCACATGCATCTCGTTAGATCGCAGGTCGATTGGTTGTTGTTGCCGTTTTTCGTCATGCCTATAACTCGTTGTCTCGCTACCGTTGGCTGGCTGAACTTCGTTTACTGTTGCAGATTTTTGGATTGGTGATGAAAGTACTGAAGGATGAAAAGATCGCTCCTGAAGCTCTCGTACCCTTTTCTCCAGCTCGACAACCTTCTTTTTAAGTCACTGGTTTTCTGCACTTATGTACTCATCATGGCATTGTGTATTACTTTCGTTTTACGTTGTGTCCATTTTTATTTGCTCTATTTCACTTATTGCGCACTATTCCACTTCTGAGAATGTCACCCACATTCCATTACATTGTCGTGGTGTAGGGGAATGTGTGAGTCGCGATTGATCTGCCAGGAATAAGGCGAATAGATTGCGCGGCTTACGGTAAATAAGGACACTAACTCGTATTAATTATTGTATTTAATGAATATGAATGCATACAGTTATGCGTTATTTAAATTGGTGTCTTGCGATGTGTCGTTCTCGCGGAGCTGACGTTGCTCGTCTCGTTCTCGTTAAATCCATTATTCGCCAACTTGATTCGAAGTTGCCACACCGTTGCTGTCTAATGGTTTTCCATCAGAAATGGATCGTGACTTTGGGATAGGGACGACTTCCTCTTATTATTCTGCGGCGGGCTGCTTTCCCCACTTGTCTTCTCTGTCCTTTAATGATGTCTATTCGTTGGTCTACGTCCACCATTTGCAATACTCCTCCGTTATGATTTTAGCCGTCTTCGGTTCGAGTTGAAGCCTGACTGTTCATGTTGTGTTCTAGTTGAGTTCTTATTTCAGACTGCTTTATTCTATGCGAAACTTACAGAGTTGCCATATTCTTAAAGTACTACAAAGAAGGTGTATAGAATGCACTATGGGGAAAAAGTCCGTTTTTTTGGCATAAACGCAAAAAATAAAAGTTACCTATTTAAAAAACAAATATTTTTTTTTAATACCAAAATGGTTAAACTTATTAGAACAATTTTTAAAAAAATTTTACGCGCCACCGATAATTTGTTGTAGCCGATCAAAGTCTATCGATTAACGTGCTCATCTCGAAGAAAAAACGCGCTAATTTTACTACAAAGTTTTCCAACGACGTGCAAAGTGTTTAGAGGGCTAAAAAATAAACAAAAATATGGAAAATTTACGTCAAGGTATGCTTAAATACTTATCAAAACAAATTGTGTTGTAACTGTTTGCATTGTCCAGTTATTTAATGTCTTGTGTATGTTAATTTTAGCCGAAAACTAACAAAAGTGTTTGTGTTCTGTTAGGCTTTAGTTAAAAATCTACGCTGATCGACGCAAGGTTGTTATAGAAATGTATTAACAAAATAATAAAGAAACAAGTGCTATCATTGATTTTTGCCCGTTTTTGCCCCTTTTAAAAAAAAACACCTCCAAATTTTTAACTTTTTGGCTTTTTCCTCAGAGACTTAAGGTGGAGGATAATAAACTTTTTTTTTCATAACTGTTCCTAATAGACCGAGAACAAATAAGTTCCTAATAGACCGAAAACAAATAAAAGACCTTCCACGGCGCCAAAAAACTGAAAAGTTTATTTTTGGCTTACCAAAATGTTAGAGGACTCAACATGAAGCTACCTAAGCTTTATGCTGACTCCTCGGCATTTACGGACGATATCCTAGCTTTTACTAAAACTTGGCTGAAGCCAGAGATAAACGACTCTGAAACTCTGTCAAACAACTTTAATATTTACAGAACCGATCGCCTTTCCCGTAGTGGGGGCGGCGTTCTAATTGCCGTTACCTCCACCATAAATTCGGAGAGAATTCACTCTCATGTCCCTAATGACATTGAATTTGTTTGTGTGAAAGTTTCCCTGCAATCCTTGTCTATCTTTATTACATGTTCTTATATTCCACCTGGCTCTGACCTAATAATTTATGAGCAACATCTATCTGCTATTAAATCTATTCTATCCTTTCTTTCCAATAGGGACCTTTTAATTGTTTTGGGTGACTTTAATCTCCCGGATATTTCTTGGACCCCTCCTACTGACTCTCTTGTCGCTCTGCCTTTATCCTCCCATGATTTTGTAGATGGTCTTTTAGAATTATCGTTACAGCAAGTTAGCTTTATACGAAATTCATTAAATAGGCAATTAGATCTTGTGTTTGTTTCAGAACCGTCTGAAGTCACAGTATCTAGAATTGACGCTCTTGTGGTACCAGAAGACCGATACCACCCAACTATGGAATTGACAATTTGCCTCCATTACCTTGATACCCTCCCTTCTTTAGTTTCTCCAACTAAATTGAGATGTTTTCGTAAATGTGACTACACAGAAAAAAAAATGACAAAATATCAAATTGAAATTTGTTGGTTAATTTGACTTTTTTTAGGATCAAGTTTTGTCATATCGATCTACAATGAATAAATATTGGTTTTATCTTATTTCATATTAATTTTTGAAAATGAGAAATGTATATTTATAATTTACATAAAATCATATATGTTTGATAATATATGATATTAAATGTCAACCTATCGCGATATATCGTTTCGAAATTAGTTCAAAAGTGGTCCACAGTTTACAACACTGTGAATGTGAGACTGTGCAGCACTGCAACTCGAGCCAACAGCTGGAACTCTGCGACGTTAAAATATCGAGAATAAGGTGAGTTTGCATTATAAAATTACATTAATTGGTTTTCTTATTGAGTGCTAAGTCGAAACATTACAAAGTGGTGGTGATTTTAACTTTGCCGTCGAGTTAGCACACAATTTAAAGACATTTCGGTTCTGAATGTGTGTGTGGGGACAGCTTAATTAATGGGTTTTTCTGCCAATCCAATTCCAGATGCCATTAAGCAAATGCTCAATTAGAACTCGCAGCAGCCGAAGGCCTTGGCCCCCGAGCCCGTGTGGAAGATCCTCATCTACGATCGCGTTGGCCAGGACATAATATCGCCCATAATTTCCATCAAGGAGCTGCGCGAATTGGGCGTTACCCTGCATGTGTAAGATCCACTGAGATCCTCCAGAGATCTAGTTTATATATACCCATTATCCCATCCAACAGGCAACTCCACTCCGATCGCGATGTGCCGGCCATATACTTTTGCCTGCCCACCGACCAGAATCTGGACAGGATTCAGCAGGACTTCTCCTTGAACTTGAACTTCCTGGCTCCCATTATGCGCAGCAAAATCGAGAATCTGGCCGCCGCCGCCCTGCGCGGGGCAAATATCCAGCGGGTGTACGATCAGTATGTGAACTTCATCAGCCTGGAGGATGACTTCTTCGTCCTGAAGCACCAGCAGAGCGAGCAGCTCTCCTACTACGCCATCAATCGGGCCAACACCCGCGACGAGGAGATGGAAGCGCGGACTCCAATATGGACTCGCTATTCGCTCTGTTTGTGACCCTGGGCAATGTGCCCATCAGCCGGTGTCAGCAAGCTGGAGAAGAAGCTGCGCGAGAACCTCTGGGATGCGCCTTGTCGTATCGGCCGCTGGTGCACGATGTCCTGGACCTGGGACTGAACCTGGTCTAAGTGGAGGATGAGTCGGCCAGTGCGGGCAAGTTGAATGACTCATTATCACCCTGACCTTTGAACCATATTAATACTTGTTTCCCTGCAAGAAGCCGAAGGCCTGCGATTTGGACCGCAACGACCGCTTCTGGATGACGCACAAGGGCAGTCCCTTTCATGCAGATGATGAACAACTTAAGAAGTTTATTAAAGAACATGATTTGCATATTAAATTATTCAAATATTTATAATTATTATTCTTTTCAGAATGTGGCCCATCTATACATATGTATACCTATTCCAAAAAATGTGAAATGATTAGAAATAAATTTTTTTAATATAAAATAATAATTTTGTTTTACTGGGAGGGTACTGATATACACGAATAAATAACATTTTGATGACAAAAATTAATATGAAAAATATCGGTTGGATGACAAAAATTTATATGGAAAATACCAGTTGGATGACAAAGAAGTTCAAATGTCATGTTTCAAATGAATCTATTATAAGATCGAATTTATAAAAAAAAAATATATGCTTGATATTCTCGAAAATATCAACTCGGTATTTTCGAAATGTTGGTGCTGCATTAAATCAAATCGGCTGGAAATTAACATGAAATAATGTTGATTTTGGTGCAATTCCATATCATTTTTTTTTTCTGTGTAATCATCAGTTCGAGCAGTACAATCTGACCTCAAAGTCATTATTCCTTGTTCAGGTAAATATACTATCTCTATTTTTGAGTTGCTACACTGAATTCTAGCCTTAGAATTGTTTTGAACCTTAAAAACCCAACTACTTTTCCTTTCCAACTAAAATGAGATGTTTTCGTAATTGTGACTATAACAAACTTAACTTAATGATTTCCCAATATAATTGGACTGACTTTTATAATTGTATGGACATCGAAAGTGCCACTGAACTGTTCTATAGCGTTCTAAACAATTTCTTTAATGAATGCGTTCCTGATAGGCTTCCTCCAAAGCCGAACAGGCCCCCTGGTTTACAAATGAGCTTCAAAGACTTAAAAATCTTAAATCGAACACTTATAAAAAGTTTAAAATATCGGGTAAGCCATCTGATTTTTCGAAATATGTGTTGGCTCGATCTGATTTTAACGTTCTTAACAGTCATTGCTATTCTATATATTTAAATCGTTGTAAATTTGAGTTTTCAAACGATCCGAAGCAGTTTTATAACTTTGTAAACGCTAAGCGTAAGTCATCGGCTTTGCCTTCATCGGTTCGTTTTAACTCGATAGAGGCATCGACAGATTTTGAAATTGCTGATCTATTTGCCGACTTTTTCCAAACTACTTATAGCTCCTCTTCTTGGTCAAAATCTCCTTACCATAATCTCTTAAATAGGGCAAATTGTATTTTTTCCCCTGTAATTACCGAAAGTTCTCTATTAAGAGATTTAACAACAACAACGCCAACTTATTCTCCCGGACCTGATGGACTTCCTGGGTGTGTGCTTAAGTTTTGTGCATCAACCATTTGCAAACCTATTCTTAAACTCTTTCATTTGTCTATTTCATCATCAGTTTTTCCAACTACCTGGAAAGACTCTTTTATTATTCCACTTCACAAAAAGGGTGCGAAAGCGGATGCCCAAAATTATAGAGGTATTTCTAAATTATCGGCAATTCCTTTGAGCGTATTATCACATCTGACATTCAACAATATTGAATCTGGTTTCGGCTTACAATCAGACATTGATAATTTTCAAGTATGGTGTGAGTATAACCTCTTAAATTTGAACTGCCTGAAATGTAACGTAATGACCTTTCATAGGGGTACTCCTACGTTTATAAGTTATTTGCTTCAGAACTTGCCACTTGACCGTATATATTCAGTAAATGATTTAGGCGTACTTCTGGACCCGAAGCTTAAATTTGACTGCCACATAATGCTGACGGTCAACAAAGCTATGAGTGTTTTTGGGTTTATAAAGCGTTGGTCAAAAGAATTTGATGACCCTTATATAACCAAATTATTATTCACCTCCCTTGTCCGTCCTATATTGGAATATTGCTCTTCGGTTTGGAGCCCACAATACCAAGTGCACATTGACCGTATAGAGTCGGTACAAAAACAATTTCTTCTTTTTGCCCTTCGTAGTTTGAACTGGGATCAAAACGTAAGGCTACCTTCCTATCAGAGTAGATTATTATTGCTTAATTTACCGACACTTGCAAATCGTAGAAAAATGCTTGGTACTATTTTTATGCATAATCTTATAAGAGGTGATATTGATTCTGTAGAACTTGTAAGCCGCCTAACTTTTAATGTTCCCGTTAGACTAACACGTAATTATTATCCTCTTAATTTGCCACGATGTACATCAAATTGTAGTCTGCACGAGCCCTTTCGCATTCTTTGTAATAATTATAACAACCTTTATCAATTAATTTGCATTTCAACGTCTATCCCGGTATTAAAAACTAATATTTTAACTCATTTGCTTCACTCCTAATTGTATCTTAATTTTCATTATGTGTCCCGTCATTATTTTTGCTTTATGTATTCTTCCTCGCGAAATCGTATTTCTACCCAAACTGATAATAGGGCCCCGCGCGTAACAAGCACGTGCTTGGTGTCGTTGGGCCACTTGCTTGTACTTCTCGTAGTGCATCAACGTCCATATATATATCTTATCCTATCTTATATTTGTTTTCTAAATAAAAAGGTTTTCTATTAATAAAAAAAAAGTATTCTGAACGGGGGTTGACCATAATGGGGTGGTGGTGGGTGGGTGGCTTTGGGTGGTGTTTTTACAACCGTAAGGTTTTCTCAAAAAATGGAAAAAACCGAAATTCTATTTGTGCATAAGGAGTATATATTATAATTTTCAGGGCTCTATCTGTAAAACTAGAGTTTATGCCAAAAAAACGGACTTTTTCCCCATAGTGGAATGGAGGAATACAAAGATATGTGATGGTTGACAATATATAACACATCTCCTTCCTTAATTAAGAACGAATATGATTTTTAGGTTTTCGGAAATCCTTCGGCTTAAAATGGTCCACTTCTTGGCGAACACCACTACTTTGGCGAACAGGTATGCCAAATGAAAGTCGTGCTGGTTGTATTTGCCTTGGATGTTGGTTAGATGATGTGGAGCTCTCGGGTGGCTCAGGTTCAGTATCACGTTGCTGAACGACTGGCGGAGTTACCGGTTGATCTTCTTGTTGTGGTGGTTGGTCTTGTTGTTGTGGTGGTTCATATTGTGGCAGCCCTAGATATATATATATATACACATTATAAATTGTGGCAGCCCTATATATATATTTATACACATTATATATACACCTATAGTAGCCCTAAGCATAACTGTAAATATATACACCTATAGTAGCCCTAAGCATAACTGTAAATATATATACCGATAGTAGCCCTAAGCATCCCTGTAAATACACACACATACATACACACGGCCTGTTATATAAATGTGAGCTGGTGGATTGGACCTAGGTTGGCAGTCCTTATCACGCTGCGTTCTATAATGATATTCAATAGTCCATCACTATCAGTCGAATGAAGGAACAGAGAAGTTGTGGAAAAAAGGTCGTTCGTCGTAAAGTCGTAATTTCAGTCGCAAAATCAGTTGAAAAGTCGCGTTATTCAATATCAAAACTTATGTAACTCTTATATCTACAAACTATTACAATCCTAAACTTTATTAATAAACAACAGATAATATACAATTATCTTACATGGGGGCTCAACCGTCGAACGTGTGCAAAATCTGTTGGTGTGAGTGAGCGTCGTTTGATTTCGGGGAGAAACCCAATACTTTGACTTTGACATTGCAAAAAGATGACTACAATGTATCGTTCCGCGAAAAAGAACAAAAAATGCAATCCGGGTGGAACACAGAACCCACAGAAGAAACCAGAAAATTCGCAAAGTGCAGCAGCAGTGGTGAATATAATTAATACCTTCTTCGTGCCGCTTGACGAGGAAGAGAAGGAAAATAATATCGAGGAGCAAGTTAAGTTCGCTAGTTGTAATGATTCAACACACGAAGCTAAATTTCAACAGGAGCTGAAATACACCAACGAGGAAGTCTATACCAACAGCAACGAGTTGAGCGAAGTGCTAAAACTGCTTGCTGCAAAAATTGGGCAAAGTGATTCAAGCAGGGCCGTTGTTCCAATTGAGAGCTTCTCTAAAGTTGTCCCTGATTTTGATGGAGTGTCAAAACCAATTAGACAGTGGCTTAAATGTTTCAACGAAAATGCCAGTGCCTACGAGCTAACGTTGAAGCAAAAGTATGTGAACGCTCGTATGAAAATGAAGGGAACTGCAATGTTATTCCTGGAGTCCACCACTGTTTCGGACTATGATACCCTATGCGAAGTACTTTTGGACGAGTTTGATAAGACGCTGACCAGTGCTGAAGTACACAAGCAGCTTCGAGAGCGAAAGAAGAACGACAACGAGAATTTTCACGAATATGTCTTGCATATGCGTAAGATAGCAGCTCTTGGAATTGTGGAGGATGAGTCGGTTATCCACTAAATAGCAGATGGATTAAAGCTTCGTGACGATCTCAAATACCCTCTATACAGTGCGACAACCTTCAAGGAGCTACGAAGCCGATTTGAAACGATCGAAATGATGACGAAATCCAATACGCAGCGCAAGCAAGCAGTAAATCAGAATGACTTCGGTAAAGCAGGAAAACTAGTAAAGCGTTTCGATCAGAAACAAAATCAGAGCATATGAGAGCCGAATGCAACGAGGAGACGAAGTGCTTTAAATGCAACGGAGGTGGGCATACTTCAAGGAATTGTCCAGGTGAAAAGACTATTATCGGTGTAATCAGCGAGTCGAGGGAGAAAGTACTAGCGATCAACAAAAAGAGTGTGGCATGTGGCCAGTAGACACTGGAGCTGATGTGTCGCTTATGCGTATGAGGACCTACAAGGATAAGTTCGCTGAAATTCCCCTGCAGAAAAGTTTTGCAAAACTGTACGGGCTTGAAAACATTGCAACCTCGGTGCTGGGTGCACTGAATGTCGACGTGGAGGTAGATGGAATGCAAACACCTCATAGGTTTCTCATCGTTCCCGACAGCAAAATTAATGTGAACACCATTATTGGATTCAACTTCTTAAAAAAGTTTACTGTTGTGCTGGAGAATGGAAAATACGCTTTCAAACGAGGAGACGACATCGTCGCCGAGAACGACCATAACATCTACAACGTGGTGAGTCATGAATTAGAGCTAGATGTTCCAGGCAAATACAAAACAGCAGTCAAGCAAATGGTTGATGACTACAAGCCGTCTGACGTGAAGCTAACCTGCCCTGTAAAGATGACAATCATCCCTAATTGCAACAACATAGCTTTTAGAGAACAACCAAGCCGATCTTCAGCAGCAGAAAGAGAAATAGTTCGCAAACAGGTGGAGGAATGGCTGCAGCAGGGAATTGTAAGAGAGTCCTGTTCAGATGTTGCTAGTAAAGTTGTGCTAGCCAAGAAGAAGGACAAGACATGCAGGCTGTGCATAGATTATCGTATTTTAAACACCAAGGTTCTCAAAGATCGATTTCCAGTTCCACTCATAGACGAGGTGCTTGACAAGATGCAAAAGGCGAAATATTTTTCAGTGTTCGATCTCAAAAATGGATTTTTCCATGTCGAAATTGATGAAACCAGCCGAAAATACACTGCTTTCGTGACCAAAGAGGGTCTATTCGAATTTAACAGAGCACCATTCGGGTATTGCAATTCTCCCGCAGTTTTTGTTAGGTATGTCACTTATATCTTTCAACAGCTGATAAATGCAGGTATTATGGAAATGTACATCGATGACATTGTTGTCTTTGGACAAACAGCCGAAGAATGTCTAAGCAACATGGAACGCGTCTTGCAGCAGGCCCAGCAGTACGGTCTTGACATAAAGTGGTCAAAATGCCACTTTCTAAAACAGCGTATCAATTTTCTTGGATACGAAATAGAAAATGGGCAGATATGGCCAGGTAAAGAAAAAATCAAGGCGGTCAAAAACTTTCCTATGCCGGTCAACATCAGAGGTATACAGGCGTTCCTCGGTCTAACAGGGTATTTTCGCAAGTTTATTAAGGATTACGCACTTAACCCTTAACCCTTAACGCAGCTGCTAAAAAAGGATGCTGTTTTCAAAATAGAAGGAGAACAGAAACAAGCCGTTGATCGATTGAAATCAGCACTTATGGAGGAGCCAGTCCTGAAAATTTGGAGTCAAGACGCCAAAACTCAATTACACGTTGATGCCTCAAATCATGGCTTTGGTGGAACGCTGAACAGTGGCGCCTTGGGCCAAAAAACGTGCAATAAATCACTTTTTCGACTTTGTCCTAGAAAGTTGCGACCCATACCAATCGACAGGTAATTGATCCACTATTAAAAATATGTAACGCTTTTTCAAATCAAAAAATTGTTGTAAAAGATATGCCCTTTCAAAGTTGAACAATTTTTCACTTAAAAAAACACACCGTTTTTAGGTAATTTTTCGCACTTCCGGGGGGTTTTTCTTAAAAACTAGCCATCGAATCGCTTTGCTTCTTTTTTCCAGGGATTGGTGTGTTAGTTAAGAGTAAAAAAAAGTAAAACATATTGCAGTTTGCCATCCGCATCTCTTAGTTATGCGTTATTTGCGAAACGTCCATTTTTTCCATATTTTTCAACTTTGATGGAAAATAAAAAAAAACTATTTAATACTATTTTTTTTTTACTTCCGTAAAACGTTATTTGGACTTTCTTCTTGATATTACGAAAGTTGTAGCTGCGTCCGCCTGCGTCCGCGGTTTTAAGAGCCAAAAAAGGGAAAAAAGTCATGGTCCCAAAAATTGCAAATGGCGCAACCTTGTGAAAGGTTTGTCCAAAACATGGTTTTAAAGTCCTGAAAATGTGATATGATGTTCAACAGCTCGATATAAGAAACTTTAGTTTTACCACTTTTGGAAAAACCCGCAAGTTTAGCGGGAAAACAGCTAAAAATAGCTAAAATACGGAAGGCCGTAACTACTGAACTACTGAAGCAACAGACTTGTGCTGTATCTCGTTTGAAAGGTATTTTAAAATGCTTTAAGCGCCTTCTATATGTAATTTGTGTAAGTGTAATATTTAAAAAGATATGCACAAAACAAATTTTCTTAAAACTTTTTTTTTTTGTTTTTTCTTTATTTTTCTGAAAAGCGGCTCTTACGATTTCCTTTAAAACTTTAAACTGTATAGCCCTTGAGATTCCCTAAATTTTGGTATATATTAAGTTACTGTAAAAACTCACGTTTTAAAGTTATTTAGAAACGAAAATAGCCACTTTTGCCAGCTCAAAACAACTTACGCAGCCTAAGCATTCAACTTAGTATGTGCGAATCCAAACTGTATTTTAGGGTCATGGAATCACAACCTTGTCAGAGAGTTAGAATCTAGTAATTATAGTCCAGAAATGTTAAGTCTATTGGATTTACCAAGTTTACCAAATTGTGACCATTATTTCAAAAAACATGATGTATAAAAATTTTTATTTTTAAAAAAAAACTTTAACTTTTTTTTTTTTTGTTTTTTTAGTTTTTAAAAATTAAAACTTAAAAAAATAAACTAAACAAAACATTTAAAAAAAAATTTTTTTTTTTTTAAATTTATTTTTTTTAAAACCCCAATTTTTTTTTTTTTATAATTTTTAAAAATTACAACATAAAAAAAGAAACTAAAAAAAACAAAAACTTTTTAAAAAAAGTTTTTTTTTGTCGGAAAAAAATGGATTTGTTTTTAAATTCTGACTTTTCCGATTTGTAAGTACGCCTCTGCCACGCCCACTCCCTGTCTCAAGCAATAATTTGAAAGGTGGAAAACTAGTAATTTTTTTTTTTTAATTTTTTTTTTTTAAAACCCCAATTTTTTTTTTTTTTATAATTTTTAAAAATTACAACATAAAAAAAGGAACTAAAAAAAACAAAAACTTTTTAAAAAATGCTTTTTTTTGTCGGAAAAAAATGGATTTGTTTTTAAATTCTGACTTTTCCGATTTGTAAGTACGCCTCTGCCACGCCCACTCCCTGTCTCAAGCAATAATTTGAAAGGTGGAAAACTAGTAAAGCGTTTCGATCAGAAACAAAATCAGAGCCAGAGGCATTGCTTCAATTGCGGCTCAACTGAGCATATGAGAGCCGAATGCAACGAGGAGACGAAGTGCTTTAAATGCAACGGAGGTGGGCATACTTCAAGGAATTGTCCAGGTGAAAAGCCTATTATCGGTGTAATCAGCAAGTCGAGGGAGAAAGTACTAGCGATCTGTTTTTAAAATGATCCACGTGACATCTGGAGTGCCCCAGGGCAGTCATTTGGGACCTTTGCTGTTCACTTTGTTTATTCACGATCTTCCCTCTATCATAACAAATTCTCGGGTACTAATGTATGCTGATGATGTTAAGCTTTGTTTGACATTCAACAATATAGAATCTGGTTTCGGCTTACAATCAGACATTGATAATTTTCAAGTAAGGTGTGAGTATAACCTCTTAAATTTGAACTGCCTGAAATGTAACTTAATGACCTTTCATTGGGGTACTCCTACGTTTATAAGTTATTTGCTTCAGAACTTGCCACTTGACCGTATATATTCAGTAAATGATTTAGGCGTACTTCTGGACCCGAAGCTTAAATTTGACTGCCACATAATGCTGACGGTCAACAAAGCTATGAGTGTTTTTGGGTTTATAAAGCGTTGGTCAAAAGAATTTGACGACCCTTATATAACCAAATTATTATTATTATTATTATGTCCGTCCTATATTGGAATATTGCTCTTCGGTTTGGAGCCCACAATACCAAGTGCACATTGACCGTATAGAGTCGGTACAAAAACAATTTCTTCTTTTTGCCCTTCGTAGTTTGAACTGGGATCAAAACGTAAGGCTACCTTCCTATCAGAGTAGATTATTATTGCTTAATTTACCGACACTTGCAAATCGTAGAAAAATGCTTGGTACTATTTTTATGCATAATCTTATAAGAGGTGATATTGATTCTGTAGAACTTGTAAGCCGCCTAACTTTTAATGTTCCCGTTAGACTAACACGTAATTATTATCCCCTTAATTTGCCACGATGTACATCAAATTTTAGTCTGCACGTGCCCTTTCGCATTCTATGTAATAATTATAACAACCTTTATCATTTAATTTGCATTTCAACGTCTATCCCGGTATTAAAAACTAATATTTTAACTCATTTGCTTCACTCCTAATTGTATCTTAATTTTCATTAAGTGTCCCGTCATTATTTTTGCTTTATGTATTCTTCCTCGCGAAATCGTATTTCTACCCAAACTGATAATAGGGCCCCGCGCGTAACAAGCACGTGCTTGGTGTCGTTGGGCCACTTGTTTGTACTTCTCGTAGTGCATCAACGTCCATATATATATCTTATCCTATCTTATATTTGTTTTCTAAATAAATAGGTTTTCTATTAATAAAAAAAAAAGTATTCTGAACATTTTTAGGGGGTTGACCATATTGGTGTGGTGGTGGGTTGGTTGGCTGTGGGTAGTGTTTTTATAACCGTATGGTTTTTGCATAAGGTTGCATAAGGATATATATTATAATTTTCAGGGCTCTATCTGTAAAACTAGAGTTTATGCCAAAAAAACGGACTTTTTCCCCATAGTGGAATGGAGGAATACAAAGATATGTGATGGTTGACAATATATAACACATCTCCTCCCTTAATTAAGAACGAATATGATTTTTAGGTTTTCGGAAATCCTTGGGCTTAAAACGGTCCACTTCTTGGCGAACACCACTACTTTGGCGAACAGGTATGCCAAATGAAAGTCGTGCTGGTTGTATTTGCCTTGGATGTTGGTTAGATGATGTGGAGCTCTCGGGTGGCTCAGGTTCAGTATCACGTTGCTGAACGACTGGCGGAGTTACCGGTTGATCTTCTTGTTGTGGTGGTTAGTCTTGTTGTTGTGGTGGTTCATATTGTGGCAGCCCTATATATATATTTATACACATTATATATTGTGGCAGCCCTATATATATATTTATACACATTATATATACACCTATAGTAGCCCTAAGCATAACTGTAAATATATACACCTATAGTAGCCCTAAGCATAACTGTAAATATATATACCGATAGTAGCCCTAAGCATCCCTGTAAATACACACACATACATACACACGGCCTGTTATATAAATGTGAGCTGGTGGATTGGACCTAGGTTGGCAGTCCTTATCACGCTGCGTTCTATAATGATATTCAATAGTCCATCACTATCAGTCGAATGAAGGAACAGAGAAGTTGTGGAAAAAAGGTCGTTCGTCGTAAAGTCGTAATTTCAGTCGCAAAATCAGTTGAAAAGTCGCGTTATTCAATATCAAAACTTTTTCTTAAAACTTTTTTTTTTAGCTTTTTTTTATTTTTCTGAAAAACGGCTCTAACGATTTCCTTTAAAACTTTAAACTGTATAGCCCTTGAGATTCCCTAAATTTTGGAATATATTAAGTTACTGTAAAAAATCACGTTTTAAAGTTATTTAGAAACGAAAATAGCCACTTTTGCCAGCTCAAAACAACTTACGCTGCCTAAGCATTCAACTTAGTATGTGCGAATCCAAACTGTATTTTAGGGTCATGGAATCACAACCTTGTCAGAGAGTTAGAATCTAGTAATTATAGTCCAGAAATGTTAAGTCTATTGGATTTACCAAGTTTACCAAATTGTGACCATTATTTCAAACAACATGAAGTATAAAAATTTTTATTTTTAAAAAAAAACTTTAACTTTTTTTTTTTTTGTTTTTTTAGTTTTTAAAAATTAAAACATAAAAAAATAAACTAAACAAAACATTTAAAAAAAAAATTTTTTTTTTTTAAAACCCCAATATTTTTTTTTTTATAATTTTTAAAAATTACAACATAAAAAAAGAAACTAAAAAAAACAAAAACTTTTTAAAAAAAGTTTTTTTTTGTCGGAAAAAAATGGATTTGTTTTTAAATTCTGACTTTTCCGATTTGTAAGTACGCCTCTGCCACGCCCACTCCCTGTCTCAAGCAATAATTTGAAAGGTGGATCAATTATCTATCATTTGCCGTTTACATCATTCAATTATCTTCACTGGTTCAAAAGTTATGATTTATTACCAAAAAAAAGTCAAAAGGCGCCACTGTGTGCTGTTGCAACAACATGCTGGGAAGTGGCACCCGGTTTTTTACTGGAGTAAGAAAACTACACCACAAGAAGAAAAAGCGACCAGTTACGTGCTTGAGGTAAGGGCAGCTTTTCTAGCGACAAAGAGACTTCGCCATTATTTGCTGGGTATTGAGTTTGAACTGGTAACGGATTGTGCAGCCTTCAAACAAACGATCTCAAAAAAAGATGTCCCTCGAGAAGTTACGCCGTGGTTGATGTACTTGCAAGACTTTACCTTCAACGTTGATCATCGCGCAGGAACTAGAATGCAACATGTCGACAGCCTAAGTCGTTTCCCTATAATGATTGTGTCATCCGAAGTTCACACGCAGATCAAGAAAGCCCAACAAAATTATGAACATTTAATGGCGGTTCGCGAAATTTTAAAGCATGGACCGTATGCCGATTATATAATCAAAAACAACTTGATTTATAAGCAAGTAAATGGGCAAGAGCTTTTAGCAGTGCCAAAATGCATGGAAAAGGAGATAATAACAAGTTCGCACAACTTTGGACACATGGGAACGCAGAAGACTATGCATGCAATCCAGCAGGATTTCCACATTTCCCACCTCGAGAAGAAAATAAAGCAGACCATTTCCAATTGTATCGAGTGTATCACACATAATCAGAAATTGGGGAAGCAGGACGACTTCTTGCACGCTATAAACAAAGGAGATACTCCCCTCTCAACGCTTCATGTGGATCATCTGGGCTCATTAGACATGACATCAAAATGCTACCGATACATATTTGCAATGGTGGATGGTTTTTCAAAATACACTTGGTTGTTTCCCACTAAGTCAACAAACGCAGAGGAAGTGATCAAACACTTGGAGTCCTGGGTCTCAATATTTGGAAGCCCACAGAGAATCATCAGCGATAAAGGAGCTGCATTTACATCACACTCTTTTAAGGAATTCTGCACAGCAAAGAAAATTGATCACATTGAAACTACAGCCGGTGTGCCAAGGGGCAACGGACAAATCGAACGGGTGAACAGAGTAATTATATCAGTACTCTCAAAAATGTCAGCATCGGAGCCCGCACAGTGGTATAAGTATACTTCACAAGTGCAGCAGGCCATAAATGCGCATGTCCACGCATCAACTAGCTTTACGCCATTCGAAGTTATGTTTGGGATGCGAATGAGGAACAACTCTAGTGCCGAACTCTTAAAGATCCTTGAAGATGAGATGATAATAAACCAACAAAAAGAACGTAACGAAATTTGGAATGAAACTCGCCTCCAAATTGAAAAAGCTCAAGTGACCTACAAGAAGAACTTTGATAGGAAGAGAAAAGGACATCATGGTTATCAGTTGGGTGATCTGGTTGCCATCAAGGCGACGCAATTCATAACCGGCAAAAAGTTAGCCAACAAATATATGGGACCATATGAAGTCATACAGGTTAAACGCAACGGCAGGTATGATGTAAAGAAAGCAGCCGATTTTGAGGGTCCACTACAGACATCTACTAGCGCTGACTTTATGAAGCTGTGGCGCTATGCTAGCAACGAGGAGGAAGATGAAAACCTATCAACTGAAGAGGATGAGGCATCTGGGACAGATGTTTTGCAGGATGGCCGAATGTGAGCTGGTGGATTGGACCTAGGTTGGCAGTCCTTAACACGCTGCGTTCTATAATGATATTCAATAGTCCATCACTATCAGTCGAATGAAGATACAGAGAAGTTGTGGAAAAAAGGTCGTTCGTCGTAAAGTCGTAATTTCAGTCGCAAAATCAGTTGAAAAGTCGCGTTATTCAATATCAAAATTTATGTAACTCTTATATCTACAAACTATTATAATCCTAAACTTTATTAATAAACAACAGATAAAATACAATTATCTTACATTCCTGTTAAAGTTCCTAGCTGTTAAGAGAATGTTAGCGAACGAGAGAATAAATAAGAGAGAGACAGTCTTGAGAGTGATCCCGACCTGAACTGGTGCGTGTTTTACTCTGCTACAATATCAGAAGTGGGCGCAAACCCTCGTGCCATAAAAACATTTACATCCACTAAAAGTGTACAAAAACTAAACATTTAAAATCGACCCGATAAATGCAAGGTACTATACGTGCAGCCAACTACGCGAGTGGTGTAAAGTTTTAAACCTCGTTACTCACGGGAATAAAAGCACATTAGCTACACGGCTGAACGAAGTTCCATTTCGTGGAAGATGCCCTGCCGAGCAGCAACAACAACAGCAAAACGAAGCGGATAATGCGCAGAATGTTCTGGAAACAGTCGATGAGGCTGTAACGATCCCTGATCGCCCTGAGTTGGCTGAGCTAGCCCAGGGGATTGGTTGGATTCGGTCCACGAATTTATACACGTGGCAGTACCCCAAATAAGAACACAACAATATCCAATTCACCGCAATTGCCTTTATTTCTGCTTATGGTTTGCCGACTACACAGCTTTCCGCTCCCCGGGTTTTCCGGCACTCTGCTCTTCCTCCAGGGGTCCACCCCGGTATCGCCTTTCCCGTGCGGCCGCTCCGACCGGTCCGCTAGAACGTCGTCCTAAGCTCCGATTGGGCTGCCTTGACCAACTCGACCGTCAGTGCCTCCGCTGGCTGGGACCCTCGCCGGCCTCGTCGGCGAAAACGCTCGACTGGGCGGCTAGCGCGCACAGCTTGGTCACTGTCCGATCCGTGGTTCGCCGGTCCACCGACTCGGCTTGGGTAAGGCCGTCGACGTCCGGATTGGGCTGACAGGTGTCCTCCGGCCAGGATTTACTGGCTCCGTTGAATTACTCGTCTCCTGGGCTATTTCATCCACTCCGTGGTTGCTTTCCCGGCTACGCCGTACCGCACTTGGTCTTCTTGTTTCCGCTGGATTTCAGAACTCCTTGTCCTGATAATTTCCACTTCACTTCACCGACCATACACTGACTCGCCTGCGCACTAAGAGACCCTCCAGCCGCCGCGGCCCTCCTTATATACCCGGCCCGCCGCCATCTTCTGCCGGGTAACTTTCCATCACGTGATCCTCCACCAATCGTATCGCCGCTGGTCCCGCCTAACGGGTCGCAATCGTCTTTGGCTTTTTCATGACCAAATAAGGTAACAAATTTGGGTCCGCCGCGCTTGGGCCCCTTTCATGCCCTTATAAGGTAACAAATCTGGCTGACTCTCGGCGTTGCTCGGCTCTTCGCTCCTTCACCATTCCTCGTAGTCCGCCATCCCACTCGACTCTTATTTCCCCAGCGTCTTCTAACGGCCTTTCCCTCCATCCTCGGGCTGGAACAACTACGCGGTTCCCCGTCTAGAGGTACCGCTTCGACCCCTTAGGTACTGTTTCCTGTATTTAGGTACTGTTCCCCGTATTTAGGTACTGTTCCCCGTATTTAGGTACTGTTCCCGGTCTTTAGGTACTGTTCCCGGCATTTATTCTTGTGTGGTATTCCAATACCTCACACTCCCCCTTTCTTTCCAGGGAAAATCCTTCTATTTTCCCTTTACCGTCCATGATCATTTAAACTTTCCGCGCACGCGCCGTCCGGCAACGCCGCCGTTTAAACTCCGCGCTTCTCCGCTCGAGTGGCCAGATCACCACGGATGGTCCTCGATCTCCGTCCGTGTCTTCGCTCGATATCTTTATCCGAGTTCCACACCATTTGGTATTTAGTATTTTACCTGGTGTGACCCTCCTACGGTATCGGTCCCCTATCGGCGTTTCTCCGATCTCCAGTTCCATCTTTAGCATTTTCTTGGCCTCGTGTTCTCGTTCTCTTTTTCTTTCCTGGTAAGTTTTTTTGATGTTTTCCCCAATTTTCCCAAGCCGAAAAGTGTACATTTTTTTTCCTTCTTTCCAGCTGCCACTGGACTTTATTAGGCCTGCTCCCTCAGGACCCGGATCCCTCCCTGGACCCATTGGACGCGGTAGCGTTGCCCCGCCGCCCACACCAGCTGCGCCCACCGGCGCTTCGCCCTGCCCCGCTGGCGTTGGACTGCCGCGTGGACCTCGTGCGGCCAATCCTCCAGCTGCACCTCCGTCCATCGCTGCCGGCCTGCGGGACACGACGCCTGCCGTTGCAGTGGCGGCGGCCGTTGCACCGGCCGTTCGGGCATCGATTGTTGCCGCTGCAACGTCGGTCGTTGTTGGTCCGGATCCGGCCACTTCCACTCACCCCGCTCCAAGTTCTCCGCGGTGGCGTCGGCGGCAGCCCCCCCGTGCATGGACGGTGGAGGGGGTGTCTGAGGTGGCCGCGGTTCCCCAGCCTGCTGCCCTGCGTCCACCGGTGGTTCGACGTCCCTCGCAGCTGTCGGCGTCGCCTTCCGGAGCCTTCGATCCCGTGGTTCCTCGGCCTTCCCTGCCGGTGTGGTCGTCGCGTCTGCTGGCGGCGGCCCGTCCCTCGTGGCTCCGTGGGGATCCGGCGTGCCTGGCGGGAATTTGTCCATCCACTGGACTAAAACCGCCCTCCTGTGGCACCACCAATCCCCCACCGGCGTCGATGTTTGCCACTGCAGGTATACGGGCTCCTGCCAGTGGCCACGGGATTCCTGCTGCTGCTCCTCACCTGCTCCCTGCTCGTCGTCTGAAGAGATGATGATTACCTCTTCCTCCGACTCGGACAACGGGTGCCCCGCGGTGTCGGCGCTCCCGGCGGCCGCCACGTGGTTGGCCCGTGCTCCTGGCCGTCATCTCCGCCGCCGGTTGACTCGCCGCCGAACGCTCCGCCGGTTCCCGTGCCGTCTCCGCCGCCGGTCGACTCGCCGCCAATCGCTCCGCCGGTTGCTGTGCCGTCTCCGCCGCCGATCGCTCCGCCGGTTGCTGTGCCGTTCCCGCCGCCGGTCACCTCGCCACCGCTCGCTCCGCCGTCTGCGTCGCCGTCTCTCGCGTCGTCCTCGTCCGACCACGGTCCCTTGGGCCCACCCCGTGGGGCACGCCACCGGCCTCGGGCTGCCTAGCGGGTCGTAGGTTTTCGGGCAGCCTGCCTCCCAGTCGGAAAACCCGCTGCCGCTGTCGCCGCTATCCCACCCCACCGACGGACTATCCGGGTACGCCCACCGTCGACTATCGTCAGACTCGGGCCCAGTCCTGGTTGCCTGGGGTGAGACTAGCGGCGAAGCCAGCAGTTGCAGCACCGGGCTGCGATGCCTGCGTGGTGGTGCCCTTCTGCGGACTCGGACGTCCCTCTTGGGGTATAGGAACGGCAGCCGCGTTCCTACACGCGGTCCTCGACCACGTGCTACTCGCTGCCGTCTCTTGTTGGTCGTCGCTGCTCTTCCTTCCATTCTCGATGCCTGTCCAAATTCAAGTGAGTGAGTTGGAAGCTCAGCGACGGCATTGAAGCTGTTGGTCGCCTCCTTCGTATGATCCCGTTACCCGTAAGTTCGGCTTTTGTCTCTTATCTTCCAACCTTGCGTACTTATCTTTGTTCTTTTCCCCACCCGCTCTCCCATGTAGGCTCGTTTACATGCAGGCTTCTTTCACCTGCATCTGTGTGGTGGCCAGTGATGCTCCCTGCCAATCTGTTCCTGCTTCGGTACTATCCATTTCCTCCCAGTATTTTGACTGTGTACTAATTTTGACTTTGTTTTCTTTCAGGATTGGCTTGATGTTTCGTTCGTTTTGGATCTGGCCCGGGTCCCTTTCCCTTTTGGATATCATTGTTTATAATATTATACATGTATTCTCTGATTGTATCAATACATTCTGTATATGCCGGTGCTATGCGTCGCTCCTTGTGTTCTTATTCTTCCCCTTTCCCTCCCGCAGGGCTATCCTTTTAGATCTCCTGCTTCCGTTTCCCGTTCCTCCGGCTAGGATTCTGGGTTCCTTCGACTGGTCCCGCTGGTTTGTGACATTTGACGCACCCGCCTCTTCATTTCTTGTATTATTTTGGACCTTGTTGCTCATCTGCTCCTCGGAGCCTCCCCCTTCCTTGATGTTGTTGTTGTTTTGGGTTGGCTGTTCCTTGGTGATGGGCACCTGCTCCTCCGAGCTTCCGATTGTCTGCATTCCGGCGTTGGCCGCCTGCTCCTCCGAGCTTCTGGTTCGCTGTTCTTTAGTGGTGGACACCTGCTCCTCCGCTGGTTCGCTATGGTATTCTTCCTGGTCGTCTGCGTTCCACGCTTTCATTTCGTTGATGTGGGCTCTTTTCTTTCGTTTGTTTCCCTCCTCTTGTATCTCGCAGATAACAGGGGATATGAACCCGGTGATTCTGTACGGACCCCCATATCGTGGTGCTAGTTTTGCCGCGAATCCCTCCACCGCTTTGGACAGCTGGTGCTCCTTGATCAGAACCCAGTCTCCCACGTTAGGCTTCCATAGTCTTCTTCTCAAGTTATAATGTCTTGCTTGTTCCTGTGCGGCTTGCTCCATGTTTCTTCTTGCAAGTGTGTGTATCTCCTTTAGTTTTGTCGCATTTTCCGTTGGCGTTTCCACCTCTTGTCCTGTGCCCCAGGCGTTTTCATCGAACAATGCTTTGGGTAGCCTAGGTTCTCGTCCCTGGATAATGAATGCTGGCGAGTACCCCGTGGACCCTGATGTGCTAGAGTTAATCGCAAGCATTACCTCCGGTAAGCACTCGTCCCATCTACGTTGGTCCTTTCCCGTGTATTGAGCGATCATGGTTTTCGCTGTGCGATTCACTCTTTCCGTTGGGTTTTCCTGTGGCGTATATGGTGCAGTTAGCTGGTGTCGCACCCCTAATTCCTCCAGAAATTTCTTGAATCCCTTGCTTGTAAATTGTGTACCGTTATCCGTTATCATTATTTTCGGTACCCCGAACCTGGATAGTATCCTTTCTCTAACTGCCTTCTGTACCGCTGCTGTTGTTGCCGTTCGTAGAGCTATTAGCTCTGTCCACTTTGAGAATCTGTCCATCATAACTAGTAGCATCGTGTTGCCATGGATTGATCTTGGTAGTGGCCCGACAAAGTCTGCACAGACCGTCGCCCAGGGTTCCTCTGGGACTTGCGAGAGCATCTTGCCCGCTGCTTTTAGCTGGCTCGGCTTATATTTCTGACAGGTTTCGCATTTCGAGACATAGTTTCGCACGTCCCTTTGTAGTCCCGGCCAGAAATATCTCGCGGAAATTCGGGCTATCGTTCTTCGTGCTCCGGTGTGGCCCGCTGACACTGCGTCATGGTTTTCCTGTAGTACCCTGCCCCTCAATGCCGTCGGCACGCACAATCTCCAAGCTATTACATCTTCTTTTCCAGCTCGCTGGGGAATATGTCGGTAAATGTTTCCCGCATCTTCTAAATAATCCGGATATTTTGTCGGGTTATCGTGTATCCGTTCCTTCAGGGATCGTATCCAAGGGCATGTCCTTGAGTCCTCTTCTCCATCCTGCTTGGTCCCCTTCACCAGTAAACATGCTTCTTCCTGTACCGGTTGGCGTGAGAGGGCGTCTGCTACTATGTTCAACTGTCCCTTCCTGTATACGATGTCAAAGTCGTATTGTTGCAGCTCGAGGGCCCATCTCGCAATTCTACCTGTCGGACTCTCGATTGAGTTTAGCCATTTGAGTGCCATGTGGTCCGTTATGACCGTGAACTTGTATCCTTCTATGTACGGCCTCATTTTCCTGATTGCCCATACGATGGCTAAGCACTCCTTCTCCGTGGCGGAATAGTTCTTCTCTGCTGCGTTCAATGTCCTGCTTGCATATGATATGACCCGTTCCCCTTTCTCGGCCGATTGTGTGAGGATCGCTCCTAGTCCCACATCGCTCGCATCTGTTTGAAGTACAAATTTTCGGTTAAAGTCTGGGCATGCTAGTACTGGATCGGATATTAGTTTTTCTTTGACCGTTTCAAATGCCTCCTGGTGTTCTTTGGACCATTCCCACTTTGCTCCTTTCTTTAGTAGGGTCGTTAGAGCGTGTACTGTTGTTGCGAATTCTGGCACGAACCGTCTGTACCATGAGGCCACCCCAAGATACTGCCTCAACTCTTTCGTGTTTGCTGGCGGTTTTAATTCGGCGATCGCTGCTACTTTATCGGGGTCTGTCCGAATGCCCTGATCGGTTACCCTGTGCCCTAAATACTTCAGGTCTTTCTTAAAAAAATCGCATTTCTCTGGGTTTATTTTCAAGTTAGCCTGTCGTAGCCGCCGGAAAACTTCTTTCAAGTTCGCCATATGCTCCTCCAATGTTCTCCCTATTACGATTATATCGTCCAGGTATGCAAACGCGTGTGGCATCATTTCGGGTCCTATAACTTGGTCCAATGCTCGTTGGAACGTTGCCGGCGCCGAATGTAACCCAAAAGGCATCACTCTCCACTGAAACAGCCCCCTTCCAGGTACCGTGAATGCAGTTAGTGGTCTACTTTCTGTCTCCATCGGAATCTGCCAGTAGCCGTCTTTCAGGTCAAGGCTGCTTATATATGTCGCCTCTCTTAGCTGTTCGAGAATGTGGTTCATTCTTGGTAGTGGATAGGCGTCTTTTTCCGATCTGCTATTCAGCTGCCTGAAGTCTACACATAGACGCCATTTTCCCGTCTTCTTTTTCACCATCACTATCGGGGCGCTGTGTGGGCTTTTCGACGGTTCGATGCAGCCTTTCTCTATGAGCTCGTCCACTAATTTATTAATTTCCGCCTGCATCTTTGGGTTTTTGGGAAAATACCTCTGTTTTATCGGTCTTGGATCGGTCATTTTTATATGATGTTGAGCTATGTGAGACGTTCCTGAGAGTTTACTGAACGCTTCCAGTTCCTCCTTCAAGAACTGTTTTATTGCTGGATCGTCTGTTAGCGGATTTTCCTGTATGACTGCCACTGATAGTCGTTCCTCCAACCATCCCTCATTCCTCGACCGTGGTACTATTTTTACTCCCAGACCTGCACATTCAAACCGCAGTCCCATTTTACTCAGAAAATCCCATCCCAACACCAAATCGTCGATTATTCCTGGTAGGATTAGCAGTCTTATCTCGTGGCTTTCTTTTCCAAAGGTGATTTTCGTTTCGATTTGTTCTGATATACCTGTATTTTTCCCGTCTGCCAGACGTACTTGCCGTTTAATGCCTTTCCTTTTTGCCACCGTGCCGATTAGTTTCGCGAGGCTCTCGCTTATAAAGCTCCCAGTTGCACCCGTATCCACCGTAGCTTTATACGCTGTCCCACCGATTTCCACCGTAGCTGACAGGTGGGTGCCCTCGTCCTTCAAGCTTCCGATCAGTTTTGAGGGTGTTCTTGTTCCGACCGCCGCTGCTCCCTCAATGGACGGGGCCGGAATGCGTTTCCCCTCGTTTTGCAGCAACGCCATGTACTCACGCCGATTCTTCCGCACTGCCAGCAGTACTCTAGCCAAGCGTTTTGGCATTCACGGGCAAAGTGTCCGTCTTGACCACAGCGTCTGCAAGCCATCATCGGGTTATTTACGAATCCGTTACGGGCCCTCGGTGCCGGTTGTGGACCTTGTGAGTAGCTTTCCTGAAGCCGCCAGCACTCTTCTGGTGTTGGCTGGTATTGTACCTCCGCTGCCATGAATCTCGGGCGAGTCCTTGCTTCCTGCCGTAGTTTTTCCCTGTCCCTTTCGAGCTCTTCGAATTCGTCAGCTAATTTCATTAGCTGTAATAGGCTATCGCATTGGTATGGCCTGGCATATGCCCTAAAATCCGGCAGGCTTTTCTCTAATATGATTTTGAGCTGATCCGTTGTTGAATAACGCAGGGGTCGCATTAATGTCTGCATCTCCACCATATAGACTTTGAATCGTTCGCCCACTCTCTGCCTTCTTCGATTTACCTCCTCGCCGAGTTTTTGAAAATAGTCCCTCGGAAGGAAATAAACTTGGAAGCTGTCTATAAACTCCGTCCATCGATCCCAGTGTTCATTATTTGCTACATACCATTTTAATGCCATTCCTGACAAGAGTTCTGGCATTGCTCGAGGAATTAGGTCTTTATCCAGTCCATAAGTGTCCGCCGACCATTCTACCTGTTCTAGGAACTCGAGGGCCTTTCCTGTTCCGTCGAATTTGAATCCCCACTCCCTTACTTGTTTTGCTACTTTTGAGTAATCTCTGGGAGCTTCGGGCTGCTGATAGTTTGGTTTGGGTGGAACGTGTATTTTTATGGAGTCTGTAGCTGCTATCCCACCTTTCGGTTCTGCGTTTTTCCCTGGGGATGTTCGCTGGTGCAGTTTTGCTAGTTCGTTTAATCGTTCTATGTGTTCCGGATCTGTACTGTGTGTTTCCACCCACTCGCCGAACTGTTTCCTCATCTCGTCCACGAGTCCCGTTAGCTTGATTGTGAATTCTTCTCCGTATCTTTGAAGATCTTCCTTTCTTAGTCCCCAGACCCATCCTGGAGCCATTTTTGCGGGTCGACTTTATTGGTTTCTCTTGTTATTGGAACTATTTGGGTGTACTATCCACGTTGGGCGCCAGTGTAACGATCCCTGATCGCCCTGAGTTGGCTGAGCTAGCTCAGGGGATTGGTTGGATTCGGTCCACGAATTTATACACGTGGCAGTACCCCAAATAAGAACACAACAATATCCAATTCACCGCAATTGCCTTTATTTCTGCTTATGGTTTGCCGACTACACCGCTTTCCGCTCCCCGGGTTTTCCGGCACTCTGCTCTTCCTCCAGGGGTCCACCCCGGTATCGCCTTTCCCGTGCGGCCGCTCCGACCGGTCCGCTAGAACGTCGTCCTAAGCTCCGATTGGGCTGCCTTGACCAACTCGACCGTCAGTGCCTCCGCTGGCTGGGACCCTCGCCGGCCTCGTCGGCGAAAACGCTCGACTGGGCGGCTAGCGCGCACAGCTTGGTCACTGTCGGATCCCGTGGTTTGCCGGTCCAACGACTCGGCTTGGGGTAAGGCCGTCGACGTCCGGATTGGGCTGACAGGTGTCCTCCGGCCAGGATTTACTGGCTCCGTTGAATTACTCGTCTCCTGGGCTATTTCATCCACTCCGTGGTTGCTTTCCCGGCTACGCCGTACCGCACTTGGTCTTCTTGTTTTCCGCTGGATTTCAGAACTCCTTGTCCTGATAATTTCCACTTCACTTCACCGACCATACACTGACTCGCCTGCGCACTAAGAGAACCTCCAGCCGCCGCGGCCCGCCGCCATCTTCTGCCGGGTAACTTTCCATCACGTGATCCTCCACCAATCGTATCGCCGCTGGTCCCGCCTAACGGGTCGCAATCGTCTTTGGCTTAAGGTAACAAATTTGGGTCCGCCGCGCTTGGGCCCCTTTCATGCCCTTATAAGGTAACAAATCTGGCTGACTCTCGGCGTTGCTCGGCTCTTCGCTCCTTCACCATTCCTCGTAGTCCGCCATCCCACTTGACTCTTATTTCCCCAGCGTCTTCTAACGGCCTTTCCCTCCATCCTCGGGCTGGAACAACTACGCGGTCCCCCGGTCTAGAGGTACCGCTTCGACCCCTTAGGTACTGTTTCCTGTATTTAGGTACTGTTCCCCGTATTTAGGTACTGTTCCCCGCATTTAGGTACTGTTCCCGGCATTTATTCTTGTGTGGTATTCCAATACCTCACAAGGCAAACGAAGAAGCGAACGACGAACAAGAAGGAGAGTCAAACGACGAGCAAGAAGCTGCAAAATCAAACGAAGAAGCGAACGACGAGGAAGAAGCAGAGAAATCAAACGGAGAAGCGAATAACGAGGAGAAGAAGAAGAGTCAAATGAAGCGGCAAACGGCGAGCAAAGGAAAGGAAAATCGAACGAGAAGACAAACAGCGAGCTAAACAACGGAGAATCAAACGAGAAGATAAACGACGAGCAACAGAAAGAAAAAGCAAATGAGAAGATAAATGACGAAGTGGGAAAAGAAAAGGCAGATATCGACAAGGAACTTAAAATTTTAAATAACCAAAAGTTGATTTTGCAAAATGAAAACGATTTTCAACGAGCAAGAATGCAATTGATGGCCAGAGAGTTGGAGTTAATGCAGTTTGAACGGTGTTCCGGTACATTTGACACCCCTCGAAGCTCATCGAAGAGGGTCAATTCTTGGGTTATAAATTCCCTTTGATCGGGAGTTAAGTCATCTTTTTCCGCCGCCCGCCGATCATCCTGTAACTGGTAACCTTAGTCTGGTAGAAAATGTCCAGGGACCCGTTTTTAACCTCACGGTCGAACCATTCCTTCCAAAAATCTCGTACATGGCACGAGGAACTTCTTTGGGGTCGACTCCGTGTGTCGCTATCTTTTCTTTAAGCACAGCGATCAAGGCAAACGGATCGGATTCTTCGTTAAAACGCAAGTTCCATTTCTGCATTCGCTCAGGTAAAAGATGCCGAGGGACGTTATGCGGTTATTCCACGACATTGTTTGGCTCATTCATTAGAGCAATTTTTACCAGCCTATACGATTTTACGTAAGTGCGGGCAATACAGATGTCAGCTGCAATGAGCAATTAATGAGCAAAATTGTAAAAACCGATGAGCACTTCTATAATTTTTTTGGTATTTTAAAATACCTCCATACGTTACTACCTAGACCGATGAGCAACGAGCAAAATTGAATCCAAAAAGTACAATTTTGCTCATAAAAATTAATTTTATTCTTTTAATTAAATTTTCACAACTGTTGCTTTCTAGAAACTACTGCCGGATATGATAAAATTAAAAACAATTTCTAAGCCCCTAATGAATGCTCTAATGAATGAGCCGAACAATGTCGTTGAATAACCGCATAATGATTGGAACAAAGTTTCCATTTAAACATTCTTTCTATCTCTTGTAGTTTTTGAGAAGATTGCGTTTATATCTGAAAATAGCGGATGAACAAGGCAGGACAACTACACTGTGCAACATTTGTATGGTTTTGAAATGTAGCTGCATTTTGGATTTCAAAACCTGAAAGCACTCATCAATACGATTTAAGATATGGTAACGTACTGATTTGTTAGGTCTGCTCGCTACGAGAATTCGTGCAGCTAGCTCAGTAAAGTTGTGTGTTCGTACCACCAAATTTATATAAACGTGACCGCCCAGTAGGTCAGTGAGAACGCACAGAATTCTCGGGTTCTTAGTGGGTTTATTACGGGTGTAGTAGTGCACTGATCTTGAAGGTTCTGCTGGCTCGGTGCTCCCCTCGTTGACTGGGTGCTCCGGTCTTGTAGCTCCCTCGACGATCCTCAAAGCTCCTTAAGGATCCTTGAAGCTCCCTGAAGATCCTTCAAGCTCCCTGAAGACGCTGGGCGCTGCTCGTCTCTGACGTGTGGAATCGAAGACTACTCCTATCGCCTTGGACTCGCCAGCTGCGCGGGTATAGGGAAGCGTCACCGTTCCCAGACTAGGGTGAACAGACCACCACCTGTCCCTTGCTCTGTCCCAGATGGTCCCACTAGTGTTTCACTTACTTCGCGCTGGCAGTCCACGTTACTCAGTTATACTGCTTCACTTCGCTTCTACGCCTAGTGTAAACGAAAGTTCCGCCCTAGCTTCACCCTGTGGCTTATCGCTCGTGACGTTTCCTTCGATCTGTCGTGATGCGTTGGCTGGCTTGCTGCTGACGATGTCCTTCGCTCTGCTCCTGGATATGCTGGCTGCGTGGCTGGACGTAGCGTGGCTTCTGGTACTCGGGATCTTGGTCATACGCCGATCCGGGACTACAAGACTCAACCGCAGGGCTCTTCTGGAGTTCTCCACTTGAAGCCACAAACGATCGACCGATCTCCCTTCTGGCTTGCTTCACTCGGGGTTCAGACACACGCCGCTCCGGGACTACACGACTGGCTTATTGCACCAGAAGGGAGATCGGTCAATTGTTGTGGTAGACAGGTTTCTCCCCGAGCTCACGATTTCTTGTCGCAGGCTTACACCGCTCAAACTGTGATTGACTCTCCGTGCGAGATGCGAGGATTTAGTTGAGACAGAAATGAAACGGATCGCCTTGACCTAGCCGTGTGATGCCCTCTGGACCTCAGCTACCTGTGTCTCAATTCGGAGATTATAGGGCCTCCGGGAACCGTTATTTGCCTCTTCGCCACGCCGCTACTACGCGAATCGGCCGCGTAAATGGTAAACGGACGGCCATCCGCTGTTGCAGGATTTTGTAGGGAGTTATTCAACTCCTCACAATATATTGCATTTATAAATCAATTTTTGCAGCAAATTTTATATAACACGCAGTGCTATAATGTGCATTATCTTTAACTTTGCGCGTAATTTCGGAAAAAATAAAATATTAACGCTGTGAAAAATGAAAACATGAGCGAAAAAAGAGCCGCACGCGATTTTAAAGTACACTGAGGGACTGGCTAAAACTCAACTCTGAAGAATTGGTTAACGAAGATGGCCTTTCTACAGTTGACAGCATACATGGGAGAAGAACAAAACGGCTGCTACTAAGTGGCACTTTGTTAACCTGAGGCCACCACTTTGTCCCGAGCAACAAGTTTTAACGTGACGAATATTAGGCTGTTTTTCAAACTTATTGAAAGAAGTCCTGTTAAAACATTCATTCTCGCCATTTAACATATGGAACATGGATGAGATAGGCGTAACAACGGTTCAAACTCCGCAAAAAGTACTTGCGCGTCGTGTAATGAAGCAAGTAGGAAGAGTGACTTCAGCCGAAAGGGGAACGCTTGTAACATTAGCCATGGCAGTTTCAGCAGGAGGTCGTTCTTCGCCACCATTTTTTGTATTTCCCAGAAAAAACTTCAAATCCCACATTATTAACGGAAGACCGTTAGGATGGGTCGGAGCATGCCATGGGTGGCAACTCCTAGTGGCTGGATGAAATCTGAAGACTTTTTAGGTTACCGAGGAACCGACTCTTCTAATTCTGGACAATCATGCAGCTGGGCTCGAATATTGCAAAGAAAGCAGTATAGTTCTTTTGTCGCTTCCACCGCACCGTTTTTGGTCCTTTAAAAACACCAATAAACTCCAAAATTCGATCATTGGATGACAGAAATTCCGGGTAAAACAATGACAATATATGGCATTCCCTTGATTACCAGAACGGGGTTCCCATTAGCGGTTACAAGCAAAACCATTGTTTCCGGCTTTCAATGCACCAGAACCGAGTTGGCTAAGGAGCAGAATCAGGAAAAAGTTAAGAAACTACCGCCCGCAGCACATTACCCCACTATGTGGCGACATTGCCCCACAATAATGGCTTCAGTTTTTAATTTCTTATAAATCGCCAAGTACATTAAAATTAAAGGGAAATATCACATTTTAAAGCTTGGTGCTAACCGCACTCAACAATAAAAATAGAAATATGATAATGTATCACAAGATGGACAAAAAAAAGCTTTTAAAAAAATTGCTGACGAAATTGCCCTACTCTCCCCTACTTTGTTCAGCCCAAAACATTTTTATAACGTGGCCATTACACACTATTAATTTTACAGCTTTTAACCTGAATGATTTAACGAGTTAAAGTTATACAAATTATAAAGTTTTAATTTTACGTTTAAATTCAAAGTGACCATGCCATCTTGTCGTGGTGTAGGGGAATGTGTGAGTCGCGATTGATCTGCGAATAGATAGCGCGGCTTACTGTGAATAAGGACACTAACTCGTATTAATTATTGTATTTAATGAATATGAATGCATCTTGCGATGTGTCGTTCTCGCGGAGCTGACGTTGCTCGTCTCGTTCTCGTTAAAACCATTATTCGCCAACTTGATTCCGAGTTGCCACACCGTTGCTGTCTAATGGTTCTCCATCAGAACTGGATCTTGACAGCTCGGCCAATCCTGCATTCGGATCGTCCTAGATTCGATCCTCGTCATCGTCGGAAACATCCAGCTCAGGGATGTTGGAGCACCACGGCTTGATTTTGTCGGAGGAATAGACAGAACAGTATTTACGTCCTGTAATCTGAATACCAGGGATTTCTTCGATTACATAACGATCATTCCCAAGGACCTTGACGACGATATATGGTCCTCGGTAGTGTGGTTCGAGCTTGCGCGACTCGCCTGTAGCAGTTGGTTTATTTTCAACGACTATAAAATTACCTGTGGAGTAGATAGAAGGGTTAGCGTGTTTGGTATCAAAGCGTTGTTTCCATTTAGCTCGCTCGCTTGCAATATTGACGAGCGCTTGGTTTCTGTTGTCAATGACAGATTCCTTCTCGTCTATTTCCAAATCGGTGTGTATAGCTGCAGTGAGATGATTCTGGACTACGTCAATAGGATTCGAGTTGAACACCAAAACAATTAGGCTGAATCCTGATGTATCGTTCTTTTGAGAGTTTACGCTCCATTGAAGATTGTGTTGAATCTGGTTGTGCTTGCAGTATTCTTCAAATTGTTTCGAGGTAAACGCAGTTCCACAATCGGATATTATTATCCTCGGCAGACCGAAGTAGCTGGAAACTTCATTTAGAATGTTCAGCACTGGCAGGGTTCTTGTGCTTTTAACTGCCTTTACTGCGTTTGCTTCGAACAAACGGTCCCAAATGATCAATGTGAATCCTGCGAAATGGTACTGGATCGGCGTCATTATAATGCATGCAACCTTCGGGCTTGGCTCCTTTAGATTTGTAGTAGCAGCATTGAATGCATGTTGAGATATATTCTTTTACTTATTTCCGCATTCTGAAACCAGAACTTTTCTTGAATTCGTCCGATTGTTTTGTCCAGACCAAAATGTCCAAAATCATCATGGCACATCTTAACAATGCGCCACCTCACGGACTTTGGTACAACGAAGGCTATTCCTTTTTCGACCTTGCGATATAGACGGTGATTTTTGATGACGTAAGCAGCTTGAAGTTGTTTTAGCTGATTTCCAGTACGATGTTCCTTCAATACAGCAAACATTTGGACAAGGGCCTCATCCTGAAGCTGCATAGTTAGCAACCAGTCATCGACGTTAGTAAGTATGGTGCGCACCATTTCCTGTACGGATTTTTCAGAAGTCAAATCGAGTGCGGCTCATGGCATCCACATGGGCCATTTTACTACCATCACGATGAAGGAATTCGCAGTCGTAGAAGTATTTTAATCCACCAACATGCGACTTGAGGGATCAATTCTTGATTGACTTTTACCTTGGCGATGGCGAAACAATCAGTAACGAGTCGGAAGGGTTTCCCTAGAATATACACCCTGAACCTTTGTAGCGTTTCTACGACGGCCAACGTTTCGAGTTCGTAGATATGGTATCTACTTTCAGCGTCAGTACAGTGCCTACTAAAGTAACACAAGGGTCACCAATTCGTTTTGTCTTGAGATTGCAATAAGACTCCTGCTAGTCCGATCGCACAAGCATCTGTGTGTACCTCATGGTGTGCAGCAAAGTCGTTCAGAACTAGAACTGGAACGCAGCATAATTTGTCGATTAGCTCGTTAAAAGCCCGTTGCAGGTCATTTCCCGAATCAAAGCTGCTTTGCTTTACCTTACGCAACAATCGCGTAAGGGGTTTTGTGATTAAGGAGTAGTTTTCAACAAACTTTCGAAAGAATACCGTCAGACCCAAAAATCGTTTGACCTCCTTTACATTACTGGGGACCTTGAAGTTTTAAATGGCGCTCACCTTGTTTTCGCCAGGAGTTATTCCATCTTTGTTGAAAGAAAGAAAGTTATTTCCGATTGAAGAAATTTACATTTATCGTAGCGAAGTGTTAAACCGCTCTCTTTAAGGATTCGGAAGAATTTTTCGAGTCGTTGGATACCCTCATCAAGTGTTTTACTGGGAACAATGACGTCATCTAGATATGCGAGTACCTCACCTGGTTCAAAGCGTCAGTTCAATGCGTCTATTTTGTTCATGACCGCTTGAAATACTGCTGGAGCATTGACGAGACCGAACGGCATGCTGTTATATTCGTAGTGGCCGTCTGAAGTTACAAATGCGGTTAATGGTTTGGATGATATCCCATACGCAAGTCCAGCTAAGAAAAATAGGCATTCCCGGCTAATTGGGCAAATTGCTACTCCAGATTTGGCATTGGAAATGGTATTTTGACTGTTATACTGTTAAGACGACGGTAGTCGACGCAAATACGATGTTCACCATTCTGTTTTTCAACGACGACAATTCCAGATGCATAAGGAGAGTCCGATGGAGGAATTATATCACTATCGAGTAACTCGGAGATAATATTACCGACGACAGGTCTGAGTGCATAAGGAGTACGGTAGGGCTTAGTGAAGCAGGGAACGTTTGATGTTAAAGTTATTTCCATTTTGGTTAGAGAACATTTACCGAGCTCCTAAGCTTTCTCCGCAAAGCAAGAAGCGTGTTCCAATACCAATTCGTTTATAAGTTCGTTCTCAATTAAGGAACGCTCTTGGCTTGTTTGAATTTTTCGAATATTCTCTACATAACACTCATTACCGTGGATGATCAATTTTTTTCCATTGCGACACAGGGTATCCAAAAGTACTTTTTCCTTTATTAGTTTATCTTCTACAACCAAAACTTCAACTTCGTAATCCGAATTGTCAATTACAATCTTCGCGAAAAGTTTTTTTGTGCAAAGGAATTTCCCACCACCAAACCCGTTCAGAATAACAGCACATCGTTGTAGAGCCCCTACGCTTTCGGCGAACGCGACGGTTTCATTGCCGTTTACCGAAATCGATTTGGAGATTAAAGTCAATTTTATTAATTTTTGGACCTGTCTTTTGGTTATCGGGGCAGCTAGCAGAATCTTGTGTTGTGCGGTTGCAGTGCGTGCAACGAGGCTTGCGCTGGGGCTCAGGACATTTCGAAGAATAATGTCCAACTTTCTGACAATTGTAGCATTTAACCGATACTTCGACTTTATCGTTGAAAGGATGTTTTGTAACCAATGAAGAATTCGGCTTCTGAATGCTGACGTTAAGATCCCGTTTGTTTGACATCTTATTGGCGTTATGCTTTATGATATTATGCGCGGAGTATGCAAGAATATCGCGTAAAAGTTCGTTACACGAAACGTAACTGTTGGATATCTTTCCCTTTAAATCGTAGTCGTTAATTCCGTTGATAATATGTGTGCAAATTGCTGAATGTGGTAACTCACCCTATTTACCTAAGGCAAGTATCTTGTAGAAATAATGTGACGGTGACTCGGTGGAATCTCTATTCGTTTTTGATATCTTGGTGTAAAGTTTGGTGTAAAGTTTTAAACCTCGTTACTCACGGGAATAAAAGCACATTAGCTACACGGCTGAACGAGCTCCTAAGCTTTCTCCGCAAAGCAAGAAGCGTGTTCCAATACCAATTCGTTTATAAGTTCGTTCTCAATTAAGGAACGCTTAAGAGCTTGTTTGAATTTTTCGAATATTCTCTACATAACACTCATTACCGTGGATGATCAATTTTTTTCCATTGCGACACAGGGTATCCAAAAGTACTTTTTCCTTTATTAGTTTATCTTCTACAACCAAAACTTCAAACTTCGTTTTTGATATCTTAAGGTGAAAGTCTGACGGGTTACTGAGACTTGGAAAGTCATTCAAAAATCGTTCAGTAAACTGGGGCCATGTTTGAAATATATATCGTTTTGCTGTGACGTAGCAAAAATCATGTTGCGTGGTTGAGTTGGGTATATATCGTTTTGCTGTGTCGTAGCAAAGTGCATGTTGCGTGGTTGAGTTGGGTAGATTTCGTTTAGCTGTGACTGAGACGTTGCCACATCTACGTTAGGCAAATTCGCTACCTTCTGCACATGCATCTCGTTAGATCGCAGGTCGATTGGTTGTTGTTGCCGTTTTTCGTCATGCTTATAACTCGTTATCTCGCTACCGTTGGCTGGCTGAACTTCGTTTACTGTTGCAGATTTTTGGATTGGTGATGAAATTACTGAAGGATGAAAAGATCGCTCCTGAAGCTCTCGTACCCTTTTCTCCAGCTCGACAACCTTCTTTTTAAGTGACTGGTTTTCTGCACTTATGTACTCATCGTGGCATTGTGTATTACTTTCGTTTTACGTTGTGTCCATTTATATTTGCTCGATTTCACTTATTGCGCACTATCCCACTTCTGAGAATGTCACCCACATTCCATTACATTGTCGTGGTGTAGGGGAATGTGTGAGACGCGATTGATCTGCCAGGAATAAGGCGAATAGATTTCGCGGCTTACGGTGAATAAGGACACTAACTCGTATTAATTATTGTATTTAATGAATATGAATGCATACAGTTATGCGTTATTTAAATTGGTGTCTTGCGATGTGTCGTTCTCGCGGAGATGTCGTTGCTCGTCTCGTTCTCGTTAAATCCATTATTCGCCAACTTGATTCGGAGTTGCCACACCGTTGCTGTCTAATGGTTCTCCATCAGAACTGGATCGTGACTTTGGGATAGGGAGGACTTCCTCTTATTATTCTGCGGCGGGCTGCTTTCCCCACTTGTCTTCTCTGTCCTTTAATGATGTCTATTCGTTGGTCTACGTCCACCGTTTGCAATACGCCTCCGTTATGATTTTAGCCGTCTTCGGTTCGAGTTGAAGCCTGACTGTTCATGTTGTGTTCTAGTTGAGTTCTTGTTTCAGACTGCCTTATTCTATGCGAAACTTACAGAGTTGCCATATTCTTAAAGTACTACAAAGAAGGTGTATAGAATGGAGGAATACAAATATATGTGATGGTTGACAATATATAACACATCTCCTCCCTTAATTAAGAACGAATATGATTTTTAGGTTTTCGGAAATTCTTGGGCTTAAAACGGTCCACTTCTTGGCGAACACCACTACTTTGGCGAACAGGTATGCCAAATGAAAGTCGTGCTGGTTGTATTTGCCTTGGATGTTGGTTAGATGATGTGGAGCTCTCGGGTGGCTCAGGTTCAGTATCACGTTGCTGAACGACTGGCGGAGTTACCGGTTGATCTTCTTGTTGTGGTGGTTGGTCTTGTTCTTGTGGTGGTTCATATTGTGGCAGCCCTATATATATATTTATACACATTATATATACACCTATAGTAGCCCTAAGCATAACTGTAAATATATACACCAATACTAGCCCTAAGCATAACTGTAAATATATATACCGATAGTAGCCCTAAGCATCCCTGTAAATACACACACATACATACACACGGCCTGTTATATATATGTATACATTCCTGTTAAAGTTCCTAGCTGTTAAGAGAATGTTAGCGAACGAGAGAATAAATAAGAGAGAGACAGTCTTGAGAGTGATCCCGACCTGAACTGGTGCGTGTTTTACTCTGCTACAATATCAGAAGTGGGCGCAAACCCTCGTGCCATAAAAACATTCACATCCACTAAAAGTGTACAAAAACTAAACATTTAAAATGGACCCGATAAACGCAAGTGACTATACGTGCAGCCAACTACGCGAGTGGTGTAAAGTTTTAAACCTCGTTACTCACGGGAATAAAAGCACATTAGCTACACGGCTGAACGAAGTTCCATTTCGTGGAAGATGCCCTGCCGAGCAGCAACAACAACGGCAAAACGAAGCGGATAATGCGCAGAATGTTCTGGAAACAGTCGATGAGGCAAACGAAGAAGCGAACGACAAACAAGAAGGAGAGTCAAACGACGAGCAAGAAGCTGCAAAATCAAACGAAGAAGCGAACGACGAGGAAGAAGCAGAGAAATCAAACGGAGAAGCGGATAACGAGGAGAAGAAGAAGAGTCAAATGAAGCGGCAAACGGCGAGCAAAGGAAAGGAAAATCGAACGAGAAGATAAACGACGAGCAACAGAAAGAAAAAGCAAATGAGAAGATAAATGACGAGGCGGGAAAAGAAAAGGCAGATATCGACAAGGAACTTAAAATTTTAAATAACCAAAAGTTGATTTTGCAAAATGAAAACGATTTTCAACGAGCAAGAATGCAATTGATGGCCAGAGAGTTGGAGTTAATGCAGTTTGAACGAGAATTACTACAAAGAGAGAACGATTTGTTGAGAGCGGCTAGTGGAGCGGGTTCACAGAAAATTTTAAATGACGATGAAATTTCGTACCAAAGTATAAAAGAAATGCTGCCAGACTTCGATGGCCAAACGAGTGTTAGTGTGTGGCGTGCGCATATAAATGTGTTAAAATCGACGTACGCATTGAATGAAAATAAGCTTCGATCCCTTATATTCAGCAAACTAAAGGGTGATGCACAAGCTTGGGTGTACTCAAAACCAGAATTCGCAAACGAGAAAATTGATACCCTGTTGATGTCGATGGAAAAGGCGTTTCTTCCGAAGGAGAGTGCCATTATTTTGCGCAAGAAGTTTGAAACGCGCAGATGGCAAGCAAATGAATTATTCTCCGCGTATTTTAACAGCAAAGTTATACTGTCTAACGGACTTCAGATGTCAGAGCGCGAGTTGGTTGATTATATCATTCATGGTATTCCAGATCGTCAAATCCGTACAAGTGCCAACATGATGTGCTTTAAAATGAAGAATGAACTGCTGTCGGCACTACTACACGTCAATTTAGTTGCTCCAAAAATCGGAGGAGCCACTAACAGCGCTGAAAAGGTAGAGAAGCAAGTTTTCCGGTGCTACAATTGTAATTGCTTGGGGCACATCGCCTCAGATTGCCGTAAGCCAAAATGAGAAGTTGGAGCCTGCTTTGTGTGCGGAAAGTTGGGTCACCTTGCCGCAGCCTGTGCGAAGACATCAGCCCCAGCTACTCGCAATGATGATTACGTAAGATAATTAAGTATAGAAATAGAGGGTAGCGTTAATGAATCGTTTTTTATAGAATGCCTGTTAGACTCAGGGAGTCCAATCAGTTTTATTAAAAGATCTTATGTTCCGGCTAGCGTAAACTTGAACCCAGCGCCTCCAGCCACGTATATTGGTTTGAACTCCAGTAAATTAATTATCTTTGGAAAGATTTTTGTGTTCATAACAATTTATAATAAAAGAATAAGACTTGAAATGTTAGTTGTCCAGGATGATTCTATGAACGAAAGGGTAATATTGGGTAGGGACTTTTTAAATGCGAGCGGCGCTTCCATTGTCTGAAATGAAGACGAGTTAGGCCTAACAAACGAAAGCACAAACGAGAGTACAAACGAGAGAACAAGTTTAAATGATTCAAATGATATGGATAAATCAGATTGTAGAAACGAATTTTTTTGGAAAATTTGTATGATTGAATATGAGTCTAACGAAGAGAACGTAAATGTGGGGATAAACTTAAACATAAATGATATTTTGACTGTTATACTGTTAAGACGACGGTAGTCGACGCAAATACGATGTTCACCATTCTGTTTTTCAACGACGACAATTCCAGATGCATAAGGAGAGTCCGATGGAGGAATTATATCACTATCGAGTAACTCGGAGATAATATTACCGACGACAGGTCTGAGTGCATAAGGAGTACGGTAGGGCTTAGTGAAGCAGGGAACGTTTGATGTTAAAGTTATTTCCATTTTGGTTAGAGAACATTTACCGAGCTCCTAAGCTTTCTCCGCAAAGCAAGAAGCGTGTTCCAATACCAATTCGTTTATAAGTTCGTTCTCAATTAAGGAACGCTCTTGGCTTGTTTGAATTTTTCGAATATTCTCTACATAACACTCATTACCGTGGATGATCAATTTTTTTCCATTGCGACACAGGGTATCCAAAAGTACTTTTTCCTTTATTAGTTTATCTTCTACAACCAAAACTTCAACTTCGTAATCCGAATTGTCAATTACAATCTTCGCGAAAAGTTTTTTTGTGCAAAGGAATTTCCCACCACCAAACCCGTTCAGAATAACAGCACATCGTTGTAGAGCCCCTACGCTTTCGGCGAATGCGACGGTTTCATTGGCGTTTACCGAAATCGATTTGGAGATTAAAGTCAATTTTATTAATTTTTGGACCTGTCTTTTGGTTATCGGGGCAGCTAGCAGAATCTTGTGTTGTGCGGTTGCAGTGCGTGCAACGAGGCTTGCGCTGGGGCTCAGGACATTTCGAAGAATAATGTCCAACTTTCTGACAATTGTAGCATTTAACCGATACTTCGACTTTATCGTTGAAAGGATGTTTTGTAACCAATGAAGAATTCGGCTTCTGAATGCTGACGTTAAGATCCCGTTTGTTTGACATCTTATTGGCGTTATGCTTTATGATATTATGCGCGGAGTATGCAAGAATATCGCGTAAAAGTTCGTTACACGAAACGTAACTGTTGGATATCTTTCCCTTTAAATCGTAGTCGTTAATTCCGTTGATAATATGTGTGCAAATTGCTGAATGTGGTAACTCACCCTATTTACCTAAGGCAAGTATCTTGTAGAAATAATGTGACGGTGACTCGGTGGAATCTCTATTCGTTTTTGATATCTTAAGGTGAAAGTCTGACGGGTTACTGAGACTTGGAAAGTCATTCAAAAATCGTTCAGTAAACTGGGGCCATGTTTGAAATATATATCGTTTTGCTGTGACGTAGCAAAAATCATGTTGCGTGGTTGAGTTGGGTATATATCGTTTTGCTGTGTCGTAGCAAAGTGCATGTTGCGTGGTTGAGTTGGGTAGATTTCGTTTAGCTGTGACTGAGACGTTGCCACATCTACGTTAGGCAAATTCGCTACCTTCTGCACATGCATCTCGTTAGATCGCAGGTCGATTGGTTGTTGTTGCCGTTTTTCGTCATGCTTATAACTCGTTATCTCGCTACCGTTGGCTGGCTGAACTTCGTTTACTGTTGCAGATTTTTGGATTGGTGATGAAATTACTGAAGGATGAAAAGATCGCTCCTGAAGCTCTCGTACCCTTTTCTCCAGCTCGACAACCTTCTTTTTAAGTGACTGGTTTTCTGCACTTATGTACTCATCGTGGCATTGTGTATTACTTTCGTTTTACGTTGTGTCCATTTATATTTGCTCGATTTCACTTATTGCGCACTATCCCACTTCTGAGAATGTCACCCACATTCCATTACATTGTCGTGGTGTAGGGGAATGTGTGAGACGCGATTGATCTGCCAGGAATAAGGCGAATAGATTTCGCGGCTTACGGTGAATAAGGACACTAACTCGTATTAATTATTGTATTTAATGAATATGAATGCATACAGTTATGCGTTATTTAAATTGGTGTCTTGCGATGTGTCGTTCTCGCGGAGATGTCGTTGCTCGTCTCGTTCTCGTTAAATCCATTATTCGCCAACTTGATTCGGAGTTGCCACACCGTTGCTGTCTAATGGTTCTCCATCAGAACTGGATCGTGACTTTGGGATAGGGAGGACTTCCTCTTATTATTCTGCGGCGGGCTGCTTTCCCCACTTGTCTTCTCTGTCCTTTAATGATGTCTATTCGTTGGTCTACGTCCACCGTTTGCAATACGCCTCCGTTATGATTTTAGCCGTCTTCGGTTCGAGTTGAAGCCTGACTGTTCATGTTGTGTTCTAGTTGAGTTCTTGTTTCAGACTGCCTTATTCTATGTGAAACTTACAGAGTTGCCATATTCTTAAAGTACTACAAAGAAGGTGTATAGAATGGAGGAATACAAATATATGTGATGGTTGACAATATATAACACATCTCCTCCCTTAATTAAGAACGAATATGATTTTTAGGTCTTCGGAAATTCTTGGGCTTAAAACGGTCCACTTCTTGGCGAACACCACTACTTTGGCGAACAGGTATGCCAAATGAAAGTCGTGCTGGTTGTATTTGCCTTGGATGTTGGTTAGATGATGTGGAGCTCTCGGGTGGCTCAGGTTCAGTATCACGTTGCTGAACGACTGGCGGAGTTACCGGTTGATCTTCTTGTTGTGGTGGTTGGTCTTGTTGTTGTGGTGGTTCATATTGTGGCAGGACTATATATATATTTATACACATTATATATACACCTATAATAGCCCTAAGCATAACTGTAAATATATACACCAATAGTAGCCCTAAGCATAACTGTAAATATATATACCGATAGTAGCCCTAAGCATCCCTGTAAATACACACACATACATACACACGGCCTGTTATATATATGTATACATTCCTGTTAAAGTTCCTAGCTGTTAAGAGAATGTTAGCGAACGAGAGAATAAATAAGAGAGAGACAGTCTTGAGAGTGATCCCGACCTGAACTGGTGCGTGTTTTACTCTGCTACAATATCAGAAGTGGGCGCAAACCCTCGTGCCATAAAAACATTCACATCCACTAAAAGTGTACAAAAACTAAACATTTAAAATGGACCCGATAAACGCAAGTGACTATACGTGCAGCCAACTACGCGAGTGGTGTAAAGTTTTAAACCTCGTTACTCACGGGAATAAAAGCACATTAGCTACACGGCTGAACGAAGTTCCATTTCGTGGAAGATGCCCTGCCGAGCAGCAACAACAACGGCAAAACGAAGCGGATAATGCGCAGAATGTTCTGGAAACAGTCGATGAGGCAAACGAAGAAGCGAACGACAAACAAGAAGGAGAGTCAAACGACGAGCAAGAAGCTGCAAAATCAAACGAAGAAGCGAACGACGTGGAAGAAGCAGAGAAATCAAACGGAGAAGCGGATAACGAGGAGAAGAAGAAGAGTCAAATGAAGCGGCAAACGGCGAGCAAAGGAAAGGAAAATCGAACGAGAAGATAAACGACGAGCAACAGAAAGAAAATGCAAATGAGAAGATAAATGACGAGGCGGGAAAAGAAAAGGCAGATATCGACAAGGAACTTAAAATTTTAAATAACCAAAAGTTGATTTTGCAAAATGAAAACGATTTTCAACGAGCAAGAATGCGATTGATGGCCAGAGAGTTGGAGTTAATGCAGTTTGAACGAGAATTACTACAAAGAGAGAACGATTTGTTGAGAGCGGCTAGTGGAGCGGGTTCACAGAAAATTTTAAATGACGATGAAATTTCGTACCAAAGTATAGAAGAAATGCTGCCAGACTTCGATGGCCAAACGAGTGTTAGTGTGTGGCGTGCGCATATAAATGTGTTAAAATCGACGTACGCATTGAATGAAAATAAGCTTCGATCCCTTATATTCAGCAAACTAAAGGGTGATGCACAAGCTTGGGTGTACTCAAAACCAGAGTTCGCAAACGAGAAAATTGATACCCTGTTGATGTCGATGGAAAAGGCGTTTCTTCCGAAGGAGAGTGCCATTATTTTGCGCAAGAAGTTTGAAACGCGCAGATGGCAAGCAAATGAATTATTCTCCGCGTATTTTAACAGCAAAGTTATACTGTCTAACGGACTTCAGATGTCAGAGCGCGAGTTGGTTGATTATATCATTCATGGTATTCCAGATCGTCAAATCCGTACAAGTGCCAACATGATGTGCTTTAAAATGAAGAATGAACTGCTGTCGGCACTACTACACGTCAATTTAGTTGCTCCAAAAATCGGAGGAGCCACTAACAGCGCTGAAAATGTAGAGAAGCAAGTTTTCCGGTGCTACAATTGTAATTGCTTGGGGCACATCGCCTCAGATTGCCGTAAGCCAAAACGAGAAGTTGGAGCCTGCTTTGTGTGCGGAAAGTTGGGTCACCTTGCCGCAGCCTGTGCGAAGACATCAGCCCCAGCTACTCGCAATGATGATTACGTAAGATAATTAAGTATAGAAATAGAGGGTAGCGTTAATGAATCGTTTTTTATAGAATGCCTGTTAGACTCAGGGAGTCCAATCAGTTTTATTAAAAGATCTTATGTTCCGGCTAGCGTAAACTTAAACCCAGCGCCTCCAGCCACGTATATTGGTTTGAACTCCAGTAAATTAATTATCTTTGGAAAGATTTTTGTGTTCATAACAATTTATAATAAAAGAATAAGACTTGAAATGTTAGTTGTCCAGGATGATTCTATGAACGAAAGGGTAATATTGGGTAGGGACTTTTTAAATGCGAGCGGCGCTTCCATTGTCTGAAATGAAGACGAGTTAGGCCTAACAAACGAAAGCACAAACGAGAGTACAAACGAGAGAACAAGTTTAAATGATTCAAATGATATGGATAAATCAGATTGTAGAAACGAATTTTTTGGAAAATTTGTATGATTGAATATGAGTCTAACGAAGAGAACGTAAATGTGGGGATAAACTTAAACATAAATGATATTTTGACTGTTATACTGTTAAGACGACGGTAGTCGACGCAAATACGATGTTCACCATTCTGTTTTTCAACGACGCCAATTCCAGATGCATAAGGAGAGTCCGATGGAGGAATTATATCACTATCGAGTAACTCGGAGATAATATTACCGACGACAGGTCTGAGTGCATAAGGAGTACGGTAGGGCTTAGTGAAGCAGGGAACGTTTGATGTTAAAGTTATTTCCATTTTGGTTAGAGAACATTTACCGAGCTCCTAAGCTTTCTCCGCAAAGCAAGAAGCGTGTTCCAATACCAATTCGTTTATAAGTTCGTTCTCAATTAAGGAACGCTCTTGGCTTGTTTGAATTTTTCGAATATTCTCTACATAACACTCATTACCGTGGATGATCAATTTTTTTCCATTGCGACACAGGGTATCCAAAGTACTTTTTCCTTTATTAGTTTATCTTCTACAACCAAAACTTCAACTTCGTAATCCGAATTGTCAATTACAATCTTCGCGAAAAGTTTTTTTGTGCAAAGGAATTTCCCACCACCAAACCCGTTCAGAATAACAGCACATCGTTGTAGAGCCCCTACGCTTTCGGCGAATGCGACGGTTTCATTGGCGTTTACCGAAATCGATTTGGAGATTAAAGTCAATTTTATTAATTTTTGGACCTGTCTTTTGGTTATCGGGGCAGCTAGCAGAATCTTGTGTTGTGCGGTTGCAGTGCGTGCAACGAGGCTTGCGCTGGGGCTCAGGACATTTCGAAGAATAATGTCCAACTTTCTGACAATTGTAGCATTTAACCGATACTTCGACTTTATCGTTGAAAGGATGTTTTGTAACCAATGAAGAATTCGGCTTCTGAATGCTGACGTTAAGATCCCGTTTGTTTGACATCTTATTGGCGTTATGCTTTATGATATTATGCGCGGAGTATGCAAGAATATCGCGTAAAAGTTCGTTACACGAAACGTAACTGTTGGATATCTTTCCTTTAAATCGTGATCGTTAATTCCGTTGATAATATGTGTGCAAATTGCTGAATGTGGTAACTCACCCTATTTACCTAAGGCAAGTATCTTGTAGAAATAATGTGACGGTGACTCGGTGGAATCTCTATTCGTTTTTGATATCTTAAGGTGAAAGTCTGACGGGTTACTGAGACTTGGAAAGTCATTCAAAAATCGTTCAGTAAACTGGGGCCATGTTTGAAATATATATCGTTTTGCTGTGACGTAGCAAAAATCATGTTGCGTGGTTGAGTTGGGTATATATCGTTTTGCTGTGTCGTAGCAAAGTGCATGTTGCGTGGTTGAGTTGGGTAGATTTCGTTTAGCTGTGACTGAGACGTTGCCACATCTACGTTAGGCAAATTCGCTACCTTCTGCACATGCATCTCGTTAGATCGCAGGTCGATTGGTTGTTGTTGCCGTTTTTCGTCATGCTTATAACTCGTTATCTCGCTACCGTTGGCTGGCTGAACTTCGTTTACTGTTGCAGATTTTTGGATTGGTGATGAAATTACTGAAGGATGAAAAGATCGCTCCTGAAGCTCTCGTACCCTTTTCTCCAGCTCGACAACCTTCTTTTTAAGTGACTGGTTTTCTGCACTTATGTACTCATCGTGGCATTGTGTATTAATTTCGTTTTACGTTGTGTCCATTTATATTTGCTCGATTTCACTTATTGCGCACTATCCCACTTCTGAGAATGTCACCCACATTCCATTACATTGTCGTGGTGTAGGGGAATGTGTGAGACGCGATTGATCTGCCAGGAATAAGGCGAATAGATTTCGCGGCTTACGGTGAATAAGGACACTAACTCGTATTAATTATTGTATTTAATGAATATGAATGCATACAGTTATGCGTTATTTAAATTGGTGTCTTGCGATGTGTCGTTCTCGCGGAGATGTCGTTGCTCGTCTCGTTCTCGTTAAATCCATTATTCGCCAACTTGATTCGGAGTTGCCACACCGTTGCTGTCTAATGGTTCTCCATCAGAACTGGATCGTGACTTTGGGATAGGGAGGACTTCCTCTTATTATTCTGCGGCGGGCTGCTTTCCCCACTTGTCTTCTCTGTCCTTTAATGATGTCTATTCGTTGGTCTACGTCCACCGTTTGCAATACGCCTCCGTTATGATTTTAGCCGTCTTCGGTTCGAGTTGAAGCTCTGACTGTTCATGTTGTGTTCTAGTTGGGTTCTTGTTTCAGACTGCCTTATTCTATGCGAAACTTACAGAGTTGCCATGTTCTTAAAGTACTACAAAGAAGGTGTATAGAATTTGATGAATACAAATATATGTGATGGTTGACAATATATAACACATCTCCTCCCTTAATTAAGAACGAATATGATTTTTAGGTCTTCGGAAATTCTTGGGCTTAAAACGGTCCACTTCTTGGCGAACACCACTACTTTGGCGAACAGGTATGCCAAATGAAAGTCGTGCTGGTTGTATTTTGCCTTGGATGTTGGTTAGATGATGTGGAGCTCTCGGGTGGCTCAGGTTCAGTATCACGTTGCTGAACGACTGGCGGAGTTACTGGTTGATCTTCTTGTTGTGGTGGTTGGTCTTGTTGTTGTGGTGGTTCATATTGTGGCAGCCCTATATATATATTTATACATTATATATACACCTATAATAGCCCTAAAGCATAACTGTAAATATATACACCAATAGTAGCCCTAAGCATAACTGTAAATATATATACCGATAGTAGCCCTAAGCATCCCTGTAAATACACACACATACATACACACGGCCTGTTATATATATGTATACACTTCCTGTTAAAGTTCCTAGCTGTTAAGAGAATGTTAGCGAACGAGAGAATAAATAGAGAGAGACAGTCTTGAGAGTGATCCCGACCTGAACTGGTGCGTG
>JBAMCJ010003306.1:0-19588 GCA_037075205.1 Drosophila prostipennis | reverse complement strand
GGTGTCCCGACTATCTAATACCCGTCACTCGGCTAAAGGGAGTGCGAGGGAGATGGAGATATAAACTTTGATCAGCAATAACATTTTAACGAATGGTCCGATTTAAAAAATTTCTTCTACACTTCGATAGGTTTAACTAAACACAACAAAATTGCATTTATACTTATCAGAAATCTTTGAAAATGTGGGCGCCATACACATTTTAGTATCGTTTGTGGGCGACTATGGGCGATTGTGGGCGTTAGAGGGGGCGTGGCGGTCGCCTGAAATAAACTTGCGCTGCGTAGGAAGCCCAAGAATATGTGTTGGTAATCCCAATATTCTAGCTTTTGTAGTTTCCGAGATCTCAGCGTTCATCCGGACGGACAGACGGACAGACGGACATGGCTAGATCGACTCGGCTAGTGATCCTGATCAAGAATATATATACTTTATAGGGTCGGAAAAGCTTCCTTCTACCTGTTACATACTTTTGCACGAATACAATATACCCTTTTACTCTACGAGTAACGGGTATAAAAACGCGCCGTATCCTCTACCTCCGGGTGGTGTGGAAATGAGGGTTAATAAAAGTTTCATCCAAAACTACAAATAAATTTAAACTAACTTCTAAAATGCAAAATTATATAATTCTACTGCAAACTATTTCATCTGAAAAGTAGCTTCAGATATTTGGGTTATCCGCAAGCGAAGCTGCGGGAACCCTGCTAGTATATATATACAATAAGTGATTGTGCTCAAAAACGAGTTTTTTTTTTGTTTGTGTGTTTTAACGATAGTGTTTTTGCCCAGGATCCAGCGCGTCGAGATTTCATCGCCCAGGATTGACAAAGGGGGTAAGTTTGTCGGAACGCGGTTCCTTTTATTAACCATATATATATATATCCGTGCCTTTGGTTGAATTACACCAGTTTACAAAAAAAATTGATGAAATACGCACTTCATGAAACCTTTATTTTCCGGTAAGGTACATCTTTCTGATTAAGAAAAGGGCACTTACAATTTTTTGTATGGTACCAATTTTTTTTTAAGTGTAAAAAACGTTTTTGACGCTTATTTAATTTCTAACTTGAGCTGTGATCAACCGATTGCGGCCATCGGAGACTCATTATACAGGTAATAGATTGCCCTCTAACTTTCTTATACACGGTATTGAGTTCCATTCATTAGTTTAGAAGCTACACTTCGTCAAAGTGGAAAAAGTTTGAAAAAATGCAAAAAAGCTGGCATAAATGGCTTTGTTAAAAATACACGCATAAAAACCGAAATTAGTTTTATAACTTCTACTTAAAGATACATCTTTAAGCCAACTAATAAGACCATCAACTCCAAAAACAACCAAGGTTTCGATTTTATATCGATTTTTACGTTGGGGAAAACGGGTATTACAGCCCTGTTAGAGCCCTGTTGAGTCAGTTAACAGCTGTAAACGGCCAAAAAATCACCGTTTTCGGAAGCTTCAAAATTGCATATCAAATTAATTTGCTGTTGGATTGCAATGATCAATATCTTGTTTTCTTCGTCTAAGAACCTTCTACCAAAGAAAACTATAAAACTAATTTCGGTTTTTAGGCGTGTATTTTTAACGAAGCCATTTATGCCAGCTTTTTTGCATTTTTTCTACCTTTTTCAACTTTGACAAAGTGTAGCTTCTAAACTAATGAATGGAACTCAATGCCGTGTATAAAAAAGTTAGAGGGTATTCTATTACCTGTAAAATGAGGGTTTGATTGCCGCAATCGGTTAATCACAGGTCGAGTTAGAAATTAAAAAAGCGTCAAAAACGATTGTTACACTTAAAAACAATTGGTACCATACAAAAAATTCTAAGTGGTCTTTTCTTAATTAGAAAGATGTACCTTACCGGAAAATAAAGGTTTCATGAAGTGCGTATTTCATCAATTTTTTTTTGTAAACTGGTGTTATCCAACGTAAATCTCCCAAATTTGGCCTCTTCAAGGCATAATAATATTTTTATAATTAATCAGTAGACCTTTTTTTTTTTGCTTTCTATAATATAATAAACATTGACTTTTCAGCGGCGAGTATCAGCTTTGTGTTTGTATGAACAATCACAAGAGCCCTCAGAGCGACGTTTGTAGTCGTGAAGAGTCAGCAATTTGCTGACGTGTGCACCCTGTACGGGTGATAAATTCGATACTCTCCGCTAACAAACTTTATTGGTCAATTACAATAAAATCATATGTATCCGCAATAATAATATTAATCATAAATGGGACTAGCCAATATTATATCCAATAAAATTATAATGTGAAAACGAATTTAAAACCATGAAGTGCTAAGTTTTCATAAGGGGGTTGCTGACGCGATAAGTGGAGTAGGTGATGAATAATGACATAACTTTTGACGAACAACCTTGACAATAGGGGATCGTATTGCGCGGCCCGCGACGATCCATTTGGCACACGAATGTGTGAAAAGGAGGGAAGGTGGCCGAAACATTGCCCGATCGTGTTACGATCAAGCGACAGCTAAGCTTGTGGGGCAATGTAGACTGATGACCGACGGACTTTACGACCCATACTATTTTTCAGGCATCTTTAATATTTATACTCGCTACGTTGGAGAGGAGAAAGACTTACCAAGAACCCACCCCATACGGCGAGCTCATGCCGGCAAAATTGGTGCCTGAACATCGGATGTCTTTCCCTCGGCCCAAGACCTTCTCGGGACTGGGGCACTAATATGCCCACGTAACAAAGTTTATCTGGTGATTATCTTTTTGATAGCTATATCAGCTATCAGGGACTTTAGCCAGCACTCGAAAAACCGGCCCTAAGTGGTATAAGTTTGTGGCGCAAGTCCAGCGCGCCATTAACTCACACGTTCACTGCTCGACTAAGAAAACACAGATTCAACCAATGTTCGGGGTTAAAATGCAGAACAAAGGCAGCGATAATCTCTTGGCAGTTCTGGAACAAGAGTTGTTGAATGACTTCGACAACGAAAGAGGAAAAGAACGCGAATCAGCCAAAATCGAGATCCAGAAGGAACAGGCAAATTATAAAGCCAACTATGATAAAACAGGAAGATAGAAAAAATATACAAGGAAGACGATTTAGTCGCAATAAAACGTACCCAATTCGTTGCTGGGTAAAAACTCGCCAGTACCTTTCTTGGACCGTACGAAGTTACGCAGGTTAAAAGAAATGGCCGCTATAATGTTAGGAAAGCTGCTCAAGTGAAAGGGCCAAATATTACAACAACGAGCTTGGACAATATGAAATTGTGGAAAACGCCAATTGGAACGAGGATTGCTTGTCGTCTGGGACAGACTCCAGTAGCCAGGATGACCGAAGTATGAGAGAAATGGTTTTGATCAAGTGGCCAGCCCCACACAACACAAAAGAAAACAGATGATCAGAAAGAGAACAGATGAAACAAGGGATAACGCTATAGTCGGGTGCCCCGACTATCAGATAAAGGGAGTGTCAGGGAGATGGAATACAAAACTTAAAACACGCATAACTTTTTAACGAATGGTCCGATTTGAAAAAAATTTCTTTTACATTTCGATAGGTATCGATAAACACAACAAACCTGCATTTTTACTTTTCCAAAATATATTTACATTTTGTAAAATCGATTAAAGCGATTGTGGGCGTTAGAGGGGCGTAGCACCTTTTTGAAAAAAACTTGCGCTGTGTAGGAACTCTAAGAATCTGCATGCAAAATACCAATCCACTTGCTTTTATAGTTTCCGAGATCTCAGCGTTCATACGGACGGACAGACGGACATGGCTAGTTCGACTCGGCTAGTGATGTTATCAAGAATATATATACTTTATAGGGTCGGAAACGCTTCCTTCTCCCTGTTACAGACTTTTGCACGAATACAATATACCCATTTACTCTACGAGTAACGGATATAAATACAGTCGAAAAGAAGCAATCAAAGGGTGAATTCGCAAAAATTTGTCAGTGCAGAATCTTCTATTAATCAAGTCCCGAGTATACAAAATCTGTCCAAAAGTTGTTATATGTCGCGGAGGGTTAAAATAGAACATGTAAACACAATGACTTTATAATATCCATATCATATTCAATAAAACTATATTACATACATAAGTCTATTTATTGACTTTTCGTTTTAGCGGTTGCGGTGCATTTGCGGAGCAACAAATCAATTGTCGAAAAATAAAGCCTTAAATGCAGTGAGCGCTATAAATAAATAGCCGTTTTGTGATTGCGGAAATTCGCATAAAAGGCGCAAAATCTGTTATACATTGGAGCTAGTAATTGGCCGTTATTTCCTCGTTTGCTTTGCGCTCATCTTCTCGCTGAAACCGAATTTCCGGCATTTTGTCTGCTGGTGTTGTTGTTGTTGCAGCCATGCCTACGGGAATTGTTGGAGATGTTACCGCTAATGCAAACAGGGTGATATTTTTAAAGCGCAAGGCAACTGCTTTATTTAATAGAGTGGAGCGCTTAGTGGATTCCCTATTAAGTGCGGCGTTAACTTCATGCGACGAATTTGATCTCCACGTGAGGTTGGAGCTGATTGATGAGCTCGAAGAAGTGGATTTCAAGGAAATTAAAAAAAATTTGAGTGAAAAATTTGATGACATTCTCGAAATTTCAAAGCGCGTCTGACAGCTTGTTACGTAGGCGTATTAGTGCCCGGTCCTAAGGACATGGGCCAAGGGAGATGAGTCCGATGTTCAGGCACCATTTTGCCGGCTGAGCTCGCCGTTCGCCTAAAGATCGTCTTGTTCGTCTGTCAGCTGTCTTAGCTGCCCGTAAGTTTCCGAGTAGCTAACTCGAGCACTAAATCGAAATACGATCGGCAGCATGTGGCTGTTACCCCTTCCGTTTCACAAATCGTGTGCCGTTGGATCAGTGCTAGCCTTGCAATCTGATCCCCTAATATTAATGTCGTCTGTCAAGAAGTCGTCGTCATTATTCTAGACCTACTTCACTTGTGAAATCAGCACCCCCTTTTAAACGTGAACCTAGCAACTCATGTTGAGACTTTCCTTCACACGATAAATCTTTATAAATATATATTGAAATAAATCATAAAGTATAGGCAAAGAATCTTTGTTTATGACACTGGCATTACCAATTAATGATAATGTAGAAACCAAAGACACTTGTTATTTTTTTACGGAAGGTATCGAATTGATTGCTTGTAAAAGCGCGGACGTCAGCAAAAAGATTTGCAGACTATTCACGACAAAAAAGTCGCTCTGTGGGCTGCAACATTTGTGCGAATACAGAGTTTACAATATTATTGAAATATTACCTATACATATGATTAACATGGGTAATTAAAGTAGTTAAAATTAATTAGAAGGTAATAAAGTAAATTAATAAGATATAAAATGTATGCTAATAATTAAAATTCATCAATTGTAGTTAGCTTAACCAGCTAGAACTAAATTTAATTAACATGCACTTATTATATAAATGCTTAATATTATTACAAATAAATATATATATTATTATATATATAGCAATTACAAACTTCATAATTCTACCGAAAAATTTTCTTCAATGACAGAATATACCTTGGTAAACGGAAGGGTAGATATAACAATCGCTTTCTGAGTGTTAGTGCAATGGCTAATCGGAAAAAAATCTAGATTGAATAAATCCATATATTTTTGTTCGAATTCATTAACAACACTGTGCAGCATTTTTAATGATTTTTAAATTTACCTCGATGGATGATATATTTTTGGATTCGTTACGAATTCCCAAGTTAAACTGCGTTTTCCAAAAAGTTCCCCGACGCAAGGATTCTTAGCAAAAGGACCTCAAAGTTCGAAAAATGCTGAAATTGGCCAACTTTCCCGAGCTCTCAGAGGCAAACGGATTCATGGTTTGATTCGATGTTAAAGTTTTTTAAAAGATGCACTCTTTATCTTTCAAACCCCATACTACTATAGAAATATTTTAGGATTTTTATTAAGGGAGAAACAAATTTTAGAAAACATAGTCAAAAAACATAAAAGCATACAGCTGCGGTCAAAATAGTAGTAGTGTTGCCGCCCTGTGTTTTTAAAGGTTTCTTGTTGTAATTTATCTTCTCCTGGTAACATTGTATTGATATTAATTGTACTATTAGACTAATTGGATAAGAAAAGTGATAACAACAAACTTTTAAAAACACAGGGCGGCAACACTACTACTACTAACGAATCCAAAAATAAAGCATTCATCGACGTAAATTTTTGATGCTGCATAGTGCAATTATTGGTTACATTAACAGTGAACATTTCATTAAAACATATTCGGATCGACTATTGAAATCTGAATCCTTCTCATAAGTTTTAGCAATAACTTTCGTAGTTAACATTATGTATTCTTTATATGCACAAATATATATAAATATATACATATGGTTGAAATTAAGTTCGCACATCAAAAATAATAACATATAATTTCGCTGATTTAGCATTTTTCGTGGCACACGACTGTCGCTTGTAGACGGGTCTTCACTTCACTCCGATTTCGTTGTGTCAATGGGTTTATACTTTGGCGCAGTTGGCGGTTTACTGTTTCATGCACTTATCTTCTCGGCATACTTATACTGCAAACGGATGATTATGTTGTACTTTTCGCAATACTCGGATGTTCATCGCGATTCGGATTAAATAAAGCGCGGCAATAAAAACGAGAATATAGAACACTTCCACGATTTGTTGATTGTGGTCTATTATTTGTATTTGGCAATTAGGACCTATGTCCTTGAAGTTCTTTCCTCCCATGATTTTGTTAAATGTTATTGTATAATTGTTTTTATACCCATTACTCGTAGAGTAAAAGGGTATATTGTATTCGTGCAAAAGTATGTAACAGCTAGAAGGAAGCGTTTCCGACCCCATAAAGTATATATATTCTTGATCAGGATCGGCCGTCAGCCGACCAACGGGGGACTCGTCCCCTGCCGTAACTGTGTGCACCGATGGTAGTGCGACTATACTCTCCACGTAAGGGCGGCTGGAAGCAGGTCCATAGTCTAGCTATGACTATGGATGCTGACGAATCGTAGTCGGGCGAACCTGGGTAGGTCTTTAAAGTGCCTACCCTCAAGTCAGGCGTGTCAAGCGACCCGTGCCCACTGACTTTCAGGTTTGCAGCTGAGGGGTAAATCCAGCTGTGTTTTAACGGAGCCTTCCCAGGGCCGGGCAACCCTGGGTCGGAAGTGGCCTTGCCGTGGCTTTGGGGCGGAGCCACGGTCGACTTTTTCATAGAGCCCCAACAACCCTCAGGCCCGCCGCGCTTGCCTGGTCGAGCAACGCGGGCGATTATGTATGATAAAATGAAACCTAACACCGTAGCTTCGGACCTCACGGGGGAGGTTAAACCCCAAACCGATTCCGCTACCATCGAGGTAGGGCCGCGAACACCCAGCCAGGGTGCTCCGGCTCCGATGGGAACGGAAGGGGCTGCTAAGACCAGCACCCCACTAGACACCAAGAACAGCAACCCACACAGCAGAGGAAACCAGCCGGGTACCAGCAAAACAGCCACTGTTACGCATCAGCAGCGCAAGGCCAAGGCCAGTCGGGCTCGTTTTATTCTCGGCAAGATAGCCAAGAATGAGGCAGAGGGCAAGACTGTCCAGCGCGATGCGGAGGACAAGACTCGATCCCTTGCGGAGATCGCAGACTTCGAGGAATACATGAGGACGCGCCCGGAGGCCACTGAAACCAACTCAAAAAGGGACCGCTCGCACGAGGCTAGCGTGAGCGCACAGAAACGGGCAAAGGACGCTCAGGGGAGGCCAAGACCGACCTCCTTTGTGAAGAAGGCCAAGAAATTCAGCGACGTAGCCAGAGACAGCCTCGCGATGGCACTGGTGGACGACCTGCACGACGACGGACGCCTGCTGTCGGAGAAGTGGGAGGAGATCGAGGTCAAGGTGGCCGACATGATAGCTGAAAGGTTATCAGCCGTGCCAGACGGTCCGATCCCCTCCTTCGACTCGTCGGACATGGTCAGAGGGCACCGGGTGATCAAGTGCGATGACTCGTTCTCGAGGACCTTCCTGGTGGAATGCATATCCAAGATTGGAAATGCATGGGACGGCCTTAGCATTAGGCTTGTCCACGCCAGGGAGATTCCAAGGAGGCCGCGGGCTCGCATTTGGTTGCCAAAGGGGCAGACTGACCAAGGAAAGGTGCTGTCGCTGCTGAGGGCTCAGAACCCAGAAGTGCACACTGAGGACTGGGCAATACTTAAAGTAGAGAAGGAGATGAAGACGAGCCAGCCGTTCCTCTTCCTCATCAACCAGCGCTGCCTGCCGCAGCTTGAGAAGGCCGACTACACCATCCGGTACGGCCTACGGAAGGCCAAGATCAAGGTCTTCCTGGCAGAGCCGGATGATGTTCTCGAGGAGGTCGATGACACCAACAAGCTGTTGGATGACCTGGTCATCGACGACAAGACCCCAGACATAACACCCAACACCGATGCCTAAAGTCGTGCAGATTAACCTGAAGCGCAGCATGCATGCTTCAGCCAATCTTGCAGTTCTTCTCAGTGAGAGGAACATTGACATAGGCATCGTTCAAGAACCATGGACGCGAGACAGACAAATCTCGGGTCTAACACAACAAGGATATAAACTCTTTTATACTAACTCGACAGGTAGGCCGAGAGCAGGTATTATTATAAAGAATAACTATAACGCACTTCTATGCCCCAATCTTAGCACACCGGATCTAGCAGTTGCCAGATTCGTGGCGGCGGATGGGACATCGATGGTGATAGCCTCATCCTACATGGCCCATGATGAACCGGCTCCACCTGAGCCAGTCATCAAGCAGCTGCAATGGGCGGAAGATACTAAGACGACCCTGGTGCTCGGATGCGACGCTAACGCGAGGCACACACTATGGGGAAGCTCGGAAACCAACGAAAGGGGTGAGTCTCTTTTTGATAATATTATCTGCCGCAACATCACCATATGTAATAGAGGTAACACACCCACCTTTATATTCCCAAGCACAAGGGAATTTCAGGGATGGCAAGAGGTGTTAGACCTCACTTTACAGACAGAATTTAGTAGATATAAGGTTGAAAAATGGATAGTGTCGAAACAAAATTCCTTTTCAGATCACAGGTACATTTTCTTCGAAATTTCGATTCCGATTAGCAAACCGGAACCGAAACGTAACCCCCGTAGAACAAACTGGGACAAATTCGGTAAGATTGTCTACTCGAAAGTCAGCAACAGAAGAATACGGGTACAAACCTCTACGACGACCCTGGACAAGGAAGTAGATGACCTAACAAACATTCTAAACAATGCATATAAGGAAACATGCAAGGTTTCATACTCTAAGAAACAACACCCTTTATGGTGGACCAAAGAGCTCTGCACTCTGAGAAAGAGGGCAAGAAAAGCCTATAACTCCAGCTATGCTACCAAGGAATGGGAGCCATACAAAGAAGCACAAAAAGCATACAAAAAAGCGATATACGCAGCCAAGAAAGACTCTTGGAGGACTTACTGCGAATCGCTAGAAGGTATAAAAGACTCGGCTAGACTAAACAAGGTCCTTGCTAAAGGGTATAACAGCCCAACTCTACTACACAAACAAGACGGATCAGCGACTACAACAGTGGAAGAATCCCTAGAGACACTAGTGGATACACACTTTCCAGGCAACCTTCGAGAAAAGCCAGCACCTACTGAAGGTCAGAGGGCTCATCAACCAACACACACAAGGGATATCATAACCATTGAAAGAATCAACTGGGCGATAAACTCTTTCGATAAATATAAGAGTCCGGGGCCAGACGGCATTTTCCCGGCAATGCTTCAAGCAACACAGGTCAGCATCAGTAGGTGGCTGCAAGCCATTTACACGTCTTGCATCAGACTAACACACATACCGCTTCTATGGAAGGAAGCCAAAGTTGTATTTATACCAAAACCAGGAAGAAGAGGTCATATCCTAGCAAAGGATTACAGGCCGATTAGCCTTACCTCATTCCTAATGAAAACGCTGGAACGAATGATCGATATTCATATCCGGAAAAACACCGAGAAGCAGCATCTATCGGACGCTCAGCATGCGTACCGAAAGGGCAGATCGACAGAAACGGCACTACACGAAGTAGTTTGCCACATAGAAAAATCGCTACATTTTAACCAATATACAATGGCCACCTTCTTAGATACAGAAGGTGCGTTCAATAATATGAACGCCGAATCCATACTGAGCTCCCTCAACTCGATCGGCGTTGAAGGAGACATCAGAGCTTGGATCGGAGTTATGCTCACGAGCAGGACGATAACAGCCGAACTGAGTGGCACTTACCTCACACGCTTTGTGAAGAGAGGCACACCTCAGGGCGGGGTTCTATCGCCACTGCTCTGGCTCATCAACATGAACGACATATTGAGAGAACTCAATAGCGGAGGAGTAAAAGTAGTAGCCTACGCAGACGACGTAGTGTTGCTAGTATCAGGACCATTCCCAGATGTCATTAGTAATATAATGACGGGGGCCCTTACCCAACTAAATGAATGGGCAAAAACCTGCGGACTAGGTATAAACCCGAGTAAAACCGAACTGATGCTCTTCACGCGAAGAACAAAGATCCCAACATACAGCAAACCAAAAATAGATGGAATCGAACTCGAGCTATCGGATAAGGCTAAGTATCTAGGAGTGATACTAGACCCGAAGCTCTCGTGGAAACTGAACATCACGGAACGAGTAAGAAAGGCCAGCATAGCATTCTACTCGTGCAGGAAAATGTTTGGCAAAAACTGGGGTATACACCCTAAGATAATATTATGGCTTTACACAGCAGTGGTAAGGCCAATTCTCACATACGGGGCACTAGTCTGGTGGCCAGCCCTGACAATAGCATACAATATTGCCAAGCTGACAAGAATACAAAGATCAGCTTGCGCAGGAGCTACAGGGGCATTAAGATCATGCCCGGCTGCCGCGTTGAACACTATTCTGGATATAATGCCTATAGAACTTTTCATAAAGGATACGGCAGCGCAGAGTGCGGCCAGACTGAAGGCAAGTAAATGCTGGAAAGGCTACCACACAGGGCACTGCCGTATCTTAGAGGACAGCAACTATCTGGCAAAGAACAAAACGGATTATATGACAGCGAAGATACGATTTGGAAACGGTTTCACGACTACCTTTCCATCGAGGGAAGACTGGGAGAATGGCAGAGTAACCGGACAAGATGAGGTATCACTCTACACTGACGGCTCCAAGATGGACTGCGGTGTAGGGGCTGAAATTTTCGATGAAAGCTGGGGGATAGAATCGAAATTCCACCTCCCAGAATCAGCGACAGTTTTTCAGGCTGAGGTACTTGCTATTTTAGAAGCAGCCAAGCTTTCGATTCAGCAAGGCCTCAGGAATACCAAGGTAAGGATATACTCTGATAGCCAAGCGGCTATCAAATCTCTCGCAGCAGCAAGAACCAACTCGACACTAGTAGCCGATTGTAAGTCGGCTCTTAACATACTAGCAACAAACAACCATGTACAGATAACATGGGTGCCAGGGCACAATGATATACCAGGAAACGAAAAGGCGGATGAACTTGCACGAATGGGGTCGGCAGACGACTCCTATACAACTAGTCTACCTGAATCCCTTAATACAGTCCAAGCAAGGATTCACGAACACTACAAGACACAAGCCAGTAAAAGTTGGTCAGAAAAGCAGGGTCTCAGGAGATCAAAGCTCTGCTGGCCAACCATCAATAGCAAGAGAACTCGAGAACTAATAACCAAAAGCAAAAGGGATATTAGAAGGATCACGGCACTCACCACAGGCCATTGGGCCATTGGCACGCAAGCCATGAAGATGGGGCTTCCGTACAACGCTAATTGCAGAAGCTGCAAAGAAACAGACACACAGGAGACACCTGAGCACATGATGTGTCATTGCTCAGCACTAAACCATATCAGGGCGAGATACTTCGGGGCGTATCAGCTGGAATCATTGGGAGAAATAGGAAAGCAGAGGATAACTGCAATCCTAGGTTTTCTAAATGACGCAGGCTGGTACTGAAGAGAACGCGGAGACAACAATTTACGAGGGTGTGGATCAAAACGGAGCTCAGCTCTACTTGGATGCTCTCAGAGAGGACCTCACCACTTCTACCTACCTACCTACCTGATCAGGATCACTAGCCGAGTCGATCTAGCCATGTCTGTCTGTCCGTCTGTCCGTCTCTCCGTCTGTCCGTCTGTCTGTCCGTCTGTATGAACGCTGAGATTTCGGAAACTATAAAAGCTAGAAGATTGGCATTTTGCATGCAGATTCTAGGAGTTCCTATGCAGCGCAAGTTTGTTTCAAAAGGGTGCCACGCCCCCTCTAACGCCCACAATAGCTTATAAATATTTCGGAAAAGCAAAAATGCAGTTTTATTGTGTTTATCAATACCTATCGAAATGTGGAAGAAATTTTTTAAATCGGACCAGTCGTTAAAAAGTTAGGCCTGATCAAAGTTTTATCTCCATCTCCCTCGCACTCCCTTTAGCTGAGTTACGATTATTAGATAGTCGGGACACCAACCCGACTACAGCGTTCGCACTCCCTTTATCTGAGTGACGGGTATTAGATAGTCGGGACACCAACCCGACTATAGCGTTCTCTCTTGTTTTTTTTTTAGATTTCACTGTATTGCTGCGAAATGGTAGTTAAGGGGCTGTCCATATATTACGTAATCACCATTTTGGCGATATTTGACCCCCCCCCCCCCATGTAATCAATTCTTCATACAAAAAAAAAATTGTATTGCACTAGAGTAATCATTTGGTTGACCGCCTCCCCCCCCCCCTAGGTGATTACGTAATATATGGACAGCCCCTAAGCCCAGAGCATCATTATTGTTCACTGTGTATTTCTTCCTCAAATTGCGCTTGTGCATTACATATGCATTCATAGCCACATTAAGGAGCAAAAGGACAGCTATAATGATCAGGACGTTGTATAGTTTATCAATCTGTTCTGAGTGATCAACTACTTGAACATTCTTGACAACGTTAGCTGAGTCGTTATCGGCCTAAGAGGACTTTCCTCCCATACTGCATATGTTTAGCCAGGACCAACTATATATTGTTTTTTTCTTTCTTGTTCCTGGATCCTTTAGTCCTATTTTTCAGGACTTTTGTCAGGATAAGCTTCGTCCGACTAAGAATGTCATTTTTGGTCAGGACTATGTTCTTAATGCCTTTCCTAGGATCACTGCCTCTTTTATCCTTTTAACTTAGCACTTTTCACTTTTAAGTTCACGGTTCTCATCTTCCCTTTGCAGATGCGGCTCTTTATAAAGGGTTTCCGGGACTAAGATCGGAAAGAGGTGAATTCCTATTGAAATTCCCGTTCCATCCAGAATCCCTTCTCAGCAATGCACCCAGCTTGAACTCCCCCATGGTGAAGTTACCACCTGCAAAGTGTCCAATTTGTGTGTTAGCGGTAGTTAAATCAGGACACGCAAGTGCATTCACCTGTTCACCATAGGTGTCATCTTCTTGTATCCGCATTCGGCACGTGCCGACGGCCACGTGGAACTTTTCTGCATGCTAAGCGTCTTCCACGACAATTAAGTAACTTAGCAGGTGGGGTTAGATATTCTTACGTAATTGACACGTGACCTTATTGTTTTTGCAACTGCTGTCTGCATGATCAATTACATAATGGATTGTTGTCTCCTTCGGATGATGCTGTCACACTTGGTAGATGTAAAAAGCTTCTTTCGCACTCAACTTTTGCTGACGGCATCATTCCCGGACCTTTCGGCCTCCAGCAGCCTCGACATAGGGCAACATTACTTCCGCCACTTGAGTTTCCAAAATTCGCTGTAGGAGGAGGTTATGCAACGTGGTCTGATTTTTATTGTATGTTTACCACTATTATAGATAGTAATCCTCATTTACCAACATAGAAGAGCTGCAGGAACTACGATCATGCCTGAGAGACGCTGCGTTGAAAACTATTTGCTCGCTGGAAATTTCGGATGGCAACTACGCAATTGCTTTGGATTTGCTGCAAAATAGAGTTGATAAGAGTCGTTTGATTTTTAAGGCACACATTATTGAGATCCTGGGACTAAAGGCGGTGCAGAGTGGTTCCGTCTCGACACTTCGGGAGCTGTCAGATAAATTCAACGCTCATATCCGCGCTCTTAAGGGGCTGGGCACGACGCAACAAATCGCAGGATGCATCATCGTACAAGTCCTGTTCCAAAAATAGGATCCGGAAAGTCAGGCCAAGCGTTTAGAGGCCTTCGTCAACTTAATTCCTACGTGGGAGTCAATGGCATCATTTCTGGAGCAGCAGCGCAGGACGTTGGAGACGATGGATTTGGATTGGATGCCCAATATGCGTAAATCAGCATTTGTTGCCTGGAATTTAAAGCCCTGTCTCCTACGCGTAGGCTTCAAGAAGCAATACGGCTCTGTCTTTGCATAAATTGCCTAAAGGTTGGTCATCAAGTTAGGCAATGCAATTCCAGTAATTGTCGTGCATGCGGATCGAAACACCAAACTTTACTTAGCTTCCTTTTCTTCACAAGAAGGAGCACAGCTTTAAGAAGCACTTCCCTCTGCCTCACCCTTTGCACTACCATCCACCTCGACTGCTCCTATTGCACAGGATTTTAGTGATGATATAGCGCCTAGCGTTTTAGTAAAAAACCTCTTCGGGTTTCCCTGTCGAGTTATATTTCATTCGGGCTCCCAACTGCATCTAATAATAACGTTCAGATTCGCAAGGCAGCTTCAAGTATAGAAGAGCATCTGTTACTGGAATAGGAGCTTCCAGTTTTGTGACGGATGGTCACTCGGTTAATATTACGGTTCAGTCTCGAACTTCCGAATACTCAGTCAACATCAAAGAGCGACAGCCTAGCTACAGGTGCAAATGTTGCGGAGAGAAATGTTCCCGAAGCATGTGCCTAAGCATTGACAACATATTGACGACGCTTACAACATAGCCATCAAGCTCGGGAATTTGCGCCTATCCCCGCTCTTTTGTAGATCGCGAGATTTAAGGGTCAAAAAGGAGTGAAAGGGATGATAGGCTTTCTCCCTAGAATGTGGGTAAATGGGTTAAGCGGCGTCCATATAAAAGCTGCGCACCGCGGGCACAAGGCACCCAAAGTGAATTCGTAAGTGGCTGTGCAAAGTGCGGTAAGCGGGAAAGTTCGCCCGGTTTTAGTAGTTTTCTTAAAATTGTGTTTTTTAGTTACCCATATAAGAATTTGCTGAGGATTTGCTTTCCGGGCTCTATAGCCACAAACCCATTCCGGTTAAAATGGCAATACCTTCGGGTAAGATGGCTCAGTCAAGGTGGTGAGGCAGCAAATTGATAACCATATTAATTTTGCAGCTTTACCTAGTTCTGAGAATATAAAATTTTCCATCCGTGGGCCTACGAAGCAGGCTGTCGGCAGTGGGCAATATCCGTGGACTCGAAAGACCGGCGCGCAATGCAGATTGGGAGCAGCACCATAGTTTTAGAACCAAGGGGTTGGCTCGAATTGTCCGAATTTTTTTTATTATACCCTCCACAAGTCGCCCGATTGCCAAAGCCAGCATCATAATTTGGATTGCCATACATATCACGCAAAAGCCAACGGCCAAAATATATAAAAGGGCCCTGCAGACGCAGACTCAGCGTCGTCTGAAAAGGCGGGCGCTTTTAGAAGGGGGCTCTAATAGTAGGAAAAGTTTGGTTAGACATAGCAGCTATAAATAAAGAGCCATTGGAATGAGACTGGTAATTTCGGCAAGGCTGTTCTTTTGGCTATAACTTTTTCCTACATTTGAAGTTAATTGCAAAGCCTTCGAGGAGCGTTTCAAAATGTCAACATACTTTTTAAACTAGTATAGTTTAAATAGTTTTTCCGTATAAAAATTGTTTAATTTGGTAGCTTGAGAGACAGTCGTCCAGCCAAAGACGCTTGGGCGCAACACAAAGAGAATATGCTGGCGACTTCTATTTTACATTGCAAGGTTGCAGTTTTGTGCGGCATGGCAAGAAGGGCTTTAAACCGTTAAATTTTTCTCCTCCCAAAACAGATTTACAGCAGAACTCGTGGAACCGCTTTTATCGGGATCGTACCAAAGAATTTAATTTTTATTTTGTTTTTTCGTAATATTGCAAAATATGTTCAAACACGAATAAAATTAAGGGGGCCCTATGACAAAACAAAGCAAAAAGCAAGAACACCTTGAAGTGAAAATAGAACGCGCGAGGGCCTATCTGCATGCCCTCACCCCGCGTCTATAAGCGTCATATTCAAGTTGAGCTTCGTGCAAGCGACGGTTGCTTCGGCGCATGCGCGTCTGGTAGCGTATCCGACGCCGTGCGGTAACGGCGCATTCGGTAGCTCGGGCGAGATTAGCAACAACAATTAGGATATGCACTCTCAAGCGCACCAACAGCTAGGTTTGTTTACGTTTTTCAAAGTATGCTGCGAGAGCTTTTTCGTTTAATCTATTTGTTAGTATAAATTCGATTTAGGTTTGCGTTAGATGTTCCGTGTTTAATTAAAAACTTAATGACCCTTCAAACTATAGTATCTTGTTAAGGAATAAATATTATAATGTGTAGCAACTAAACTTTTCCGTGTTAAACTCAGTGCTGTCCTATGTTTTAAGACATTTGCAAAGGGGTCAGTAAATAAAATATATTTTTGTAGGAAAGAATGCTCACAGGCAGTGTGGGCTATATAGCCACAACAACAGCAGTGGTTGCAACATGTACCTGATTTAATGTTTAATATTTTTGTTTGACTGTCGTTTCTCTGTCCGGTTGTTATGTGCGCCACTAGGTGTTCTTCGTACCTTGATCGTGCATTAGGTTGCCGCAAGCACGCTAAGTTTATAAAGAGACGATGATTAGAAAAGGGAAAGACGAGTGCTCTTATAATGGCGCCCAAACGTGTTGGCTCAATGGCGGAAAATTTATTTTTAAAACTATGGATTGAATATGGTAGATTTGGAATACAGAGTGGATAAAATTTCGATTGATCTTCTGACCATAGTGTAGTCAGTTCAAGGTTTGCCTAAAGCATGTATTCAGACAAATTTATATTGACACTTGGAATTTTTAACACAACGCCCCAGAGCTCAGGGTTAAACCAGGTCACACTAGTTGTCTGATGCACGAACGATGGCCACTTTATTGTTTCCAGATAGCCCGGAATTTTGGCAATCATTTTAGAACTTTACCATACCAGCATTCTGGAAAAAAATGAAGAGTTATAGGGTCTTCCCACAGAGCTCCATCCACCATCTACCATCCGTTGAACGGATGGTCCGTAAGGTTTTGCCGTTCCGAAAATTTCCCAGTTAGTACGCCATCCAATTTTGATGCTATAAATTACCAAAACAGCACAAATTTGGTTTTGTTTACAACATTTTTCACATTAATATTGGCTAGGCAGAGGCGTAGTAAGAGCGGAGTGTGGGGTACGGGAGGTTAGGCTCTCCCCCAGTCAGCAATATGTATGCATAATCGTTATAGAATGTGTTATAAAAGCTTAGATATGTTTTAAACTATTATCTTATGCTATTTATTACATTATCTAAACTAATATAAGTGTTCCAATAAAAAATGGGTCAGTGGTAAATTCCTACCAGAGCGGATTGACATAAAAATCTAGAAAAATCAACATAATTCTGAAATAATTATGAGACGTGTGTGAGGTACAAATTAAAACAATAAATGACCCCAAAGTGCCCCATAATTCGATTCGTTTTTTTTTTAATTCTTACTTTTGCCATTTCTCTGGTATAAATGTTGTTAAAATGGTTTAAAAAAATTATGATCATAATCCTATGGCATAGCCACAACTTACTGCATTTAAATTTTTTGGAAATTCAGCCTCCTTAACTAAGTCCCCAATATTTTCCAATTTTGTTGTGTGTGACGTCACGGCCTCCACATATGTATGTATGTGTGTTCTGCTGGCGCACTTTGCAATGAGTCGTAAATGTGTGTATGTAGCATTTTAAGTGTGACCGCGCAAGGGAAAAAATGAAAATACCAGTCACAAAAATTTTAAATGCGCGGTTAAAAAATCGATTATATCGCAAATCTTTTCTTTTGTTTTCAAATGTTGAGTTATCGCAAACTTTGGATTTGTAAAAAACAAAAATAAACAATGATTCGCTCTGCTATGTACACACACACGAACGAAATATGTATATCCAAAAAATGCGTATTTTACACACACAGCCATTAGATACATATATGCGTGTGTACGTTTGTGTGAGTACATCGCAGCTGACTAAGGAATTGAGGTTCGCTCAAATTCAAATTCAAGATAATACTGATATCCTTTTGCTAAAAGAATATTTCATTTACATTTCCACAACAGATTTAAGACATTTTGTAACCGATTTTTGTGATTTAAAATTCAAATCGCATTGATAATATTAAAAGAACATTAAATATTCAAACCAATTGATTCTCACGCTTTTTATTACACGTGCCTCATATTGTTTAAACAAATGCAAATGTTTAAACAATTTGATTCACGGCGTCCCCCACCTGTCTTCTAAACTAATATAATTGTTCCAAGAAAAGAGGGGTCAGTGGTAAATTCCTACCAGAGTGGATTGACATAAAAATCTAGAAAAATCATCATAATTCTGAAATAACACTGGTCGACAAAAAAATAGGCCAAGAATAAAAGCTACAAAACCTAAAAGGATATTAGTTGTAGATTACTACCTCATACTTGGAAACTTTCCATCACGTCGCAGTTTTGAGAAATTCGTGGTCAAAGTTCCAAATTTTCGATTCTTAGGCACTTTTTCCAGCTTAATAGCAAGAAAACCCTTTGTAGCCCAGAGCCACAATTTTGCGGAAATGGTACTTTGAACCTTTAACTTCAAGAGTGTCCAATCACAAAGTTGGGCGACCTCTACTTCTTTAGCTACGATGGATTTTAATGAAGTACTTTTTGTCACTTTTTATCATCTATAGTAGCCTGATATTTTTAATGTATTGTGTATGTACGGGTCTCATATTAACAAGGAAAATATGAGGCTACTATTTTGCTATTAAACTGCAAAAAGTGCCTAAAAATCGAAAATTTGGAACTATGACCACGGATTTCTCAAAACTGCGACGTGATGGAAAGTTTCCAAGTATGAGGTAGTAATCGACAGCTGAAATCCTTTCAGGTTTTGTAGCGTTTATTCCTGGGCCAAGAAAAAGTCTTGATTTTGTCGACCTGTGTAATTAGGAGACGCGTGTGAGGTACAAATTAAAACAATAAACAACCCCAAAGTGTCCCAAAATTCGATTCGTTTTTTTTTTAATTCTTTCTTTTGACATTTCTGTTATAAATGTTGTTAAAATGGTTTAAAAAAATTATGATCATAATCTTATGGCATAGCCGTAACTAACTGCATTTAATTTTTTTGGAAATTCAGCCTCCTTAACCAAGTCCCCAATATTTTCCAATTTTGTTGTGTGTTACGTCACGGCCTCCACATATGTATGTATGTATGTTCTGCTGGCGCACTTTGCATTAAGTCGTAAATGTGTGTATGTATCATTTTAAGTGTGACCGTGCAAGGGAAAAAAATGAAAATACCACAGTC